>JAGFPH010006072.1:47911-71670 GCA_018207615.1 Philaenus spumarius | reverse complement strand
CAGTAATGACATTTCTCTGTTAAATTTTTGCTAAACTTAGCTCAGTGTTACTACTAACTGAGTATTAAATATCAATCGGATGAGGTGTTGTTAGCTAGCGGTGAATGTAAAGAAACAAATGTGTTGAAGACCCTTAATTCAAAGAGCGTCATTTGATTTTATTTCGCAAGATTTAAAACTAGTGCAATTTCCTAAGTCTTTTATCTTGGATGAGAGTGAAACAATTCAATTATTTATGTTTTAGTACAACTAGTGTTTGTACATACACAACATAAATCTGTTTGACACACATATCTCAATTAAATAAGATGCAAATAATTATGAACAGAAGAAAATAATTACCAAATGCATAGGCGTAACCAGAACGACCGTATGGGGGGGTTACAACAACGGGGGGGGGGGGGGGGTATTCTTTTAACCCTAGAACAACACATTTTTAACACGTGTTTGTATCGAATATTTGACCCACTAAAAATCTTCCTATCTCAAAAGACAAACACCATTGAAAAGGTAATGTTTCAAACTTTAATTTTTGTATTTACAATTTCTTTGTAAAACTTAAATTTCCATACGTAATCATCGTTTTAGTTTTGAGTTTTCTAAATGAAATACGCCGAAATGGCCGTTAATTTCCAGTTTCTATGCCCCCCCCCCTACAGCCCGCTAAGTATTTTTTCTGACTACATCTATATACTGAAGTATGCATCACACTTTCCCCTATCTAAATCTGCCATCCAATGAAAAATCGGACAAATAGGTCTAAAGTTGTGGGGAATTTTGTAGACCCTTGCAATTGGTCAGTTTTCCTACCAATAAACAGCCTAACAAATTACAAGTGATATCTGTGTGATAGAAGTCTATTTTTATACATATTTTGAGATGTGTGTGAATGCTTCAAGCTAACATTTAATGTGAACCAAATATGTTTTGCTCGAAAGGTTTGTTGTCTATGAGCGTGAGAATGAGAGCGTTTTGGTATCAAACCAAGGCTGTAATTTCAAATTAACAGTTATTCCCCATGCAGCTTCATATCCGACCGTTATATACCAAGCATGAGTGGGATGTTTCTAAATTTCTCTTCTCTTTTGTTATTCAAATAATTATTCTAAGTCTAACACTTTGAATTATTTAAAGAATAACTGTAAATTCTGTAAATATAACTGTCAATTCTTTGATTTATTCTCTACACTTTGTTATAATAATATTTCATTTTTTAACAAAGTATCTATTCCTAAATTTTACGTTTCAAACTTGGCACAGTTTTGATAGCAGTCTTGTAGTAGGAACATAAAAACTGGTGTTTTCAAAATAAGAAATTTTAAATTTATAAATATTTTTATACAGTTCTATTCAGAACTAAATTACGAAACTTTTTTAAATTTTGGAAAAAAAATTTAAAAATGTTTACTACTTTTTATGTAGACCTAAAGTTGAACTTTTACCTGTCATAACTGAACATTTTTTGTTTCTTGAGCTAATAACTTTGTAAATTTTACATCTATAATTTTTTTACCAGCATATATAAATTCTTTGAAGTTTTCTCTATAAAAAAGCTGTAGAATACTTTTGGATTATGGTTCATTTACAATTTTTGGCGAATTTAAAAAAAATGCTTGCAAACGCAAAAAAAATCTATTTTCGTTAACATTGCCGGTTCTAGGGTTAAATTAAGATGCAAAATAACACGTTTTAGGCTTCCAAAAAGTACTTTAAAACGATATAGGTATGTATAATTTTCCTTTTCTAAATGCGATGCATTCGTACTTTAGAATAATTTAGAATAGCAACCATGACTCAACCCCCGCCAAATATTTCCGGGCGCTGCTTCTAACCTCATAGGCTTGGAACACACGGCGTTTTTTTGCCGACTGTGGATTAGTTACCGTCCCTGCTCATAAAAAGCCTCATTGGGATTCATTAAACTGAAGTGTCCAGTTCATTAATCACGAAGTGTGTTATGTAATATATTATTTCTTTTAATGTTTTATTTATATGAACAGGGAGCAACTCTCGCTTTATTGTTATTCCATCACCAATTGAAAAGGAAGCAAAAAAATATACTTATTTTCGTTCGTCCAATTAATAAATAAAAGTGGAGAAGATTTTGGAGCATTCTACACTGAGTTTCCTGGTTTAAGGAACTAGAAGAAACATATTCCAATTATTTAAGAATGTCGGGTTTCGTCATTTGACGAACTGCACACGCGGCTGAAGGATAGTATTCTACGAAATAAATACTAAAATACGGAAAATTGGCGTGAATTTGGTCACATTTGCCATTGTTTCGGCGGAGACGATGGAAAATCCATCGATTGTAATGGCAGCGAGCGGCTGCACAGCTACTGTCAGCGGCAAATAAACAGATCGTAATACCCTCCTTCGCGCTACTTTGTTGATATGACGGCGACGGCAAATAATCTGTTGCGAAAAACGCCGTGTGCTTCCTTCAGAACACTGTACTTTGATACACTACACTGCATCTATATAAAATAAAGTGTCAGTGCCCAATTCAACCAAAGATAATGTCAGCAATATATTGATAATTTATTATAGCTTAACATTTGCATAGGTGTTGAAAACAAGTAGGTAGCCTATTTTAATATAAACAAAGTCCGAAATATTTTTTCAATGGGGGGGGTTATAACCCCCAAACCCCCCCCCCCCCTGGTTACGCCTATGACCAAATGTTAAGTAACATACTGTTATTAAAGAATGTTAACAAACAATCAATGTAACTTAAAAATAGTGTGACTTCATAGATTCAACATCTTTTTGGGATGATTTATTCTTATATATTGGTATCTTTGATTAATTATAGATAAAATAAAGTTTTCATGAAATCGTCATTCTAGAACAACTAATAATTTCACTGACAAGTTTAGATAAGTGTTAGTACGAAGCATGTGTAGATTTGTATATCTTAAGAATTTTGTCTGATATTTATAAAGATGTCAGAATTATACTTTAATAACAATACTTAATTATTTTAATCTACTAAAATGTTTAATCCTTGTTAACTACATTGACCTAATTTGAGACTTTAAACATTTAATTATTTTTAAATAGTGAAAATTTTAATATTTCATATTCAATTTATTTAAAAGTGTGTTTTGTAGTAATTTATAAAACTGTTTTAGGTTTGACCAACCAACCATTCCCAGGTGGCTTTCCTTCAAACCCTACTCATGATCCAAGTAAGTAAAACAAAAGTTAATTTTATACTCATGTAAAATATTTGTATGAAACTACTTAGACTTCGCTTGACAACAATTTAGGATACTAACTATTGCAATATGTTTTAAAATTTGCAAATTGTTTTAAAATTGATAGTGATTATGATTAATTATTCATGTTTTTTATAAAAGCACTAAAGACATTGACTTCTATAACAGTAATTGACCGAGCGAAGCGAGGTCTCCGTTTTAGCTTGACCCTTTGGCATTTCGTCTGTGTGTCTGCCTGTCTCACGATTACGGCCAAACGCCTTGACTGATTGTCATGATTTTTGCATGAATGTTCCTTATTCCTAGGCCGAGCCATGTATGTATATGGTTTTTTCCATTTTCATTTTTAACCCCTTAAATAAAATAAAATCGCGGCCGCACCGTTTCTCTCAGTGTAAGCTTTTTTTCTAAAGCCAATTTGTGGCTTAACCGTAAGTCGAATTTAAAAACTAATAACATTTTGCTAGTACCAAATTTGATGTTTTACAAAATTGTATTCTTGATATTTTTTTTTTATATTATCTCTAACGGTAAGCTCACAAAATGATACCATTTTCTAGAGATCTACTGAGCCGATTTTCATGTGATTTGTTTTAAATAAAAAACAATATTGTTATTATTAAATATGGATTTTTATTCATTGGTATATTTATAATGGCACTTTTTTAAGATTTTTGGTTTTAGGTTACAACCCTATTAATACCTATTTCTGGAGATCTACCTGGCTTGCTTTCGTGCAGTTTGTTTTAAATGAAAGAAAATGTAGTTGTTACTTTAAAAAAATTCAGAAATGTTATATTTATAAAGTCACTTTTTGACGCTTTTTGGTTTCAGACTACAACCCTATAGATACTTATTTCTGGAAATCTACCTGGCCGAATTTTGTTCAGTTTGTTTAAAATTAATGAAAATTTTGTACGGTACTTTTAATAAAAAAAAATATTAAATGTAATTTTTTATTTCATCGTTATATTTCTAGAAGGGCAATTTTTGGGGTTTTTTGGTTTTAGGTTAAAATACAACCCTATTGATACCTATATATGGAGATTCATTTTGCCCTACGACTTTTTAACGAACCCATCAGAAACAGCCGACTTCGGAAGGCTTTTATATCTAGTTACCAGATATATTTATGGGGGATAACTGTTTGTAGCGGTAGGTTTTGGCCTATACGAAAGACATGTTATTACAGAAAGCTATTCTAAAGCTCTATCGCAAAAGAACAGTATTTCTTCCACATATGCTTTTTTTATAATTTTTAAATCCTGAATTTAAGTTACTTGTAAAGTCCCTCTCAAATCATACATTTCAAAATCATTATAATAATTTCACAGAATATATATTTCCACTAAATTTGTTTTATTATCAATTCTCCACAAAAAAAAAAATAGTTCTATTTTATTATACTTTTTCCTTTTTGGATTTTCCTCAGTGTGTTCATATTAAACATTAGGCCAATTTAGTCCTTAAAAATTATGAGAACAAAATGTACGTAGTGAATCAATTTTTTGAACACTTCTGAATCGAAGATACTAAGTTTTTAACATTTTTACACCGAAATTCTGTGTACAATTACAACACATAGAATATTGTAAGTAAAAACTTACAATGTTTCATTTACCACAGTACTCGTACTTTTCTAACTTGTAGTATTCTTTTATATTAAAAATAAAGGGATCCAATTCAGCAGGGAAGCAAATGCATACACATCATTGTATTCGTTGATTAGGACGGAGGCACTTGGATCTGGGGTAGCGGTAACCTAAATCCTGACGCATGTACAGTAGGGCCAGAGTTTTTGCATGAATGACAGGAATGTTTTAACATAATAAGTAAGCATTTAATCTAAAAAAAAAATTAATTTTAATTTGGCTCTTCTTAACTGAATAAACATTACAATAATGGAAAATTGTTACAGGTGAAATTAAAGTGCATTCATTGGAGGCAATAGATGACTCGACAGTACGCCTAGTGTTTTCTGTTCCTAGTGTGTTGGTAGGCCTGCATGGCAGAGTGGAGTTGAGATATACATCTGATAAACAGTGAGTTCTAATCTATCATTTAAAACGGACATTTTAAAACATTAGTTATTTTTACCACCGACTTTCCCTCAGAATTGCACTCATTGAGTAAAGAAAATTATTTATAGACAAAATTTACAACGATAAGTTAAAAACATTACTTTTAAGGACGATAAATTGTAAATTTGCCTCTCTCAACACTATTCTTGTCAAAGTGCTTCAAAAATGACAAAGAATATGCCAAACGCTATGTTTTGTGTTTTTCTGTCAAAAATGTTGACAACCATCTTGCAAAAAATTATGAAGTTTGTAACAATTTCATAAATTATTAATCTTGAAACAGGAAGGAAATTTTGATAAAGCTTGTCAATAGTGAAGCACTTGTTTTGACGAATCTTCTCATCAACTTATATGACAATTCTTCACTGCTGAAATTAGTCTTAGCTTCATTTCCATCATTCATTACATTTTCCCCAAAATTACTCTTAAAAAATTTGTCAATATATTTCAGCAGAACAGGGATTACCGAATTCATTAAAAACCAAATGACACATTAAAACAGTCGGTGGTGTTATTAATTATTAACAAGACGGCTAATAAAGCAGTATAACCAAACAACCATCAAAGACAGAGAGTTTAAATGTAATGGCAAAGTTGTAGGGAACCAGCTGAGAGTAACTGCCCTGACACCAGATCGATATTACCTTACACCCTGTACGAACATGATGCGCAATAGTAGGTTCTTACTTAAAAAATTTCCTTTGTATGACTGTTAACTTTTTTGTATATCTCCTTTATCTTAAAACACATATTTGTTACAGAAATAGTGATCCTTCAACTTGGGAACAACAAGTTTTAGCTCCTCCCGGCGACCTGATAGCCACTCCCGAACTCGAGTTCGAGCTGGGTGGACTTCAACCTGACACTACTTATAAAATCAAAATTGCTGTCGAACTAAGAGATCTAGCAAACTCCCCTGTCAGTGAGATACTTACAGTAAAAACTCTTCCTAGAGGTGAGAAGGCACAAGTGGTTTAATTAACAATATATTTTAAACCAACAAAAAACAGTAAAATAATGATTAAATATTATTTATTTCAGCTATTTCAACGACAGCATATCCTCCAGAAATATCAGTCGAACCAGAGTTAAGAGTTGCGGAACTGAATTCCACTTGGGTTAAATTGGAATGGCGAACATTCCCGGAGTTTGAGCTTCAGTTTATTGATGGAGTGCAGCTTCGTTACAAGGAACCTGATGGAAAAGTAAGTGGAAGAAAAAATGAAGACTGAAAGAAATTGAGTATTTAAAATTATGTGTTACTTTGAAAGAACAATGATTACGAGTACCTGCGTCTCCTTCCACAAATAATTCAAGTAAAGACAGATATATCCTGGGCACCATTGTCATCGTCAAAAGTACAAGAAAAACAAACAAAATGAAATATATTACCTTCATAAGATATCAATTATTTGACATTGAATTGTTTTTAATCCCTTAAAATAAAACATTTAGTTTAAAAAAACACAATTAATACACTTAAAAGTTTAGAGAATGCAACAAGACTGAATTTAGTTTTTACTGGAGCAAATTTGAGTTAAATATAATTCTTTTAAGTTACGTTTTTATTATTCAGTTAATCATAACTTTGGTTTTTTAAAGAGATTTGTAAAAAAAATATAATATGTGATTTATTGTTTTATTAAATGATTTCCCACAGGTTTTTGCAGCAACACCTTTAATCCATAGAGCTGTGACTAGTTACATCATCGAAGACTTAAAACCTGACACACAATATCAAGTTGGCATTTTCTTTATACCATTCCCTGGACAGACGACAGAACTCAGAGCACATGACACGCTGCATATTACCACTGCCATAGAAAACGGTTAGAACTTTTTCATATATTTAGAGTGTTCTCAAATGCATAGGTGAAGAAAAATCAGAATATGAAAATTTTTAGATACCTAACAATATATTTATGAAAAGAGTAAATGAAAAAGCTGTCCCTTACCCAATACAGATTGTTATTATTTAATAGTCTTTTGTTAGAACTTCCATAAAATATCATTTAACAATTTTATTTTCTGAACAATCGAAATCGTTTGCAATCAATTTCCATTGCCAAAAAATCTAAAACATTTCAAATTTACAATGCCTCTTTTTAAATTGTAAAAATACCAAGTAGTAAAAATAAATTTACACAGCTACACTTTGCCATAAATGTACACTATGGTTTCAATTTAAGAATAATTTTATAATTTAGCATACATTTTGGAAGTCATCTCGTGCAAATTGAGTCAGTCTTCATTAAATTTGTAATAGATTTTAGTCAATAGAAATCTTGTAATTAATTGCTTTAAAAAAATCTTCTTCTGGTAAATTTTAAATTAAGTTATTTGAAGTAAAAACTGTTCAATCAGAAATTAAAAATTAAATCAAAACTAATCTTTACTTAAAATAAATTTAGTCATTTTTGGTGACTGAACTTTGAATATTTTAAATGATCGAATCTTGAAATGGATGAACCGATCAGGTTATTTTTTGGTAATAAGAACAACTTTTATTATGTTTCAACAATGATACCAAATTTTGTTGTCATTACAATAAACCGTTCCTAGCATTCATATTTTATAGAAAATACTATCCAGCAGGGAAACTAAGCATTTCCAGACCAATGTGTACAGGACTTTTTTCGACCCAATAATCTGAATTTTCAGAAAGCAATTTTGGTACACCAGTATAAAAAATTATGGTAATGTGACTACCAGCTCAAATTTTATTCTAGAAATTTATTTGACGATTAACCTATTGAAATTGGTTAGATATTGTTTGGAACACATTGTCACAATCACATACTAAATGATTAAATATATTTTTCGGGGGTATATTCCTATGAGTTTTTAAACGAAGGTAGGGAATATTATCTATAAAGAAATAATAATAATTTTGTATTTTCTAGATCCGTACAAATTTGACCTGGTGTTAGATGTTCATCACATAAAAACATCGTCTGTAGAGTTAACATGGACCGGAGTTCCTTATCCTGAAGACAAATACGTAAACATCTACAGAGCCATCTATCAGAGTGAAGGAGGTCGTGAAGACTTTAGTAGCTTTAAAGTTGCTAAGAGAGACGCACCTGCTAACACTCTCATCCAAGGACTTAAACCAGCAACAAGGTGAGTTTTTGATTCAAAATTATTTATTTGGTGTTATTAAACCAATTATGATTTTTGTTTTAGAAAATGCATTCAAAATCATTAAAATACCACAGGCTTTGCCAGGTTTGACAAATTTGTTTTAGGATTTTACTAATAATAAAGAAAATCCATGCAAATTTATAAAGAAAGTTAAGTATATTTTGTGAACAAAAAGTAAATATTTGAGGTGGATTTGCCTTGTAACGGAGACATATAAAAGACAAATTTAAACAAAATTCATGACTTAATAAGTGTGGCAGCTACCTTGTAATAATTAATAATATTTAATAATAATAATAATAATAGTGTAATATAAAGTATAGAATAGATTAGGCAGAGATGCAGGCTTATTATATTGCTTAGATCAAGGTTTAGAGAAAAGTAAGGGGGGGGGGCGCTAGTTGGAAGCACCAAGAGATGCAACAGGAGTTTGGAAACAACCGCATCCGTGAGAGACTCACAAATGGGGGAGTTAGTCTTGCATTTGCCTTATGTGTTTTTGTTAGTTTAGTTTAGTAAGGGACCAGCAGAGAGTTGATATAATAAAAGCTCGTTTACAACTTTCTTTAAAGAACCTTCTCACCACCAACCCTCCTGACAATGCCCGTCGTAGGCTTGCACGAGAGCCAACAAGGGAAAACGCCATCACTGGAGGAGCCGAACTGGCAGAGAGGGACCCGTTGCATAAATATTATGAGGCCTCAATATAGGACGTTTACAATAAAAAATCAGTGTCTGGTTGGACCTTAACCTATTTTAGCATTTGCTTTAAATCATTTCCTATTATAAGCAAACGAGTTTGTATATTTATGCTTTACTACTGAACAATTTTTGGTTTTTCCTGTACAAAATATTAATTACAATATTTTGGAGTGTCACTATTGATCTCAGACCTTTTGAAAACTATGGATTTGGCACTAATAACAGTAGTTTTCAACTGTTTTTATATATCATCTCCTTTCCACCCCATCCCTAGGTATGCTATGCGTGTTTAACCACCACAACATATGTTTTCCAATTGATAAGATATGTGTGTACCAAGCTAGGTTGAAATTTGCCCATGCTGGAATATACTCACTCATACAAACATTCTTTTTTATTTATATTATATTAACCTAACCTAAAATAGCTGTTGTTGTGAAGAATTATTAACTGTTTATAAATGTGCTAAGTTGGTTGCTAAGGTAATGAAGGTACATGTGTTGGTTCAATATAGGCCTGACCTAAAATTGTGTTGTTAAGCTTTCGATCCAAATCAGCTGTTTTATCTATTACAGGGCTGAGAGTAAACCCTCGGTTTTAACCCCATAAGAATATACCTTCAACTTTTAGAATTTTGATTTTGATTCTATGTCAGTCAGTTAAGACAAAGCGGCTTATATATAAATATTTTCTCCATGGTTTCATTCCACTATCTCCCAAATCCTCCAAAAACTTGAATTTTTGAATAAATAAAATTTAAGGGCACAAATAAAAGGAAAATTTAACCCCTTCCTTCATCTTTAAAATAAAAAATATAATAATAATACTGACTCCAATTAACAATTTCTTTATTTACAATATAATATTCTCTATTCAGGTTCAAAGTAAGAATTGTATTATCAAAAGGTTTAAAAGCGACTGCAATAAACTGTCAAAATAATAATTTTCTAAAAATTTGAAGTAGAGATTTTAATTACATTTTTCTGAAATGAAATCGATTTAAGGTTAAACTAATAGAAATTTGTTGAATTGTTTTTAGATATCGGTTGTGGCTGGAATCATATTTAACCAACGGAAGAATAAAGAAGAGTAATGTAAAAGACTTCACAACTAAACCTGGAGCTATACCGGCTGCAGACACACTACACGGTACGTAATTTAATATGGTTTCAAAAATTTTTTCTGACAACAAATTATTTGAATGTTATTGTTTTAAAACAGTAAAAACCTTCAGTATATCTGAGACGTCAAATTACGAAATAGTAAAGTAAAAAACTTTATTAGGCTTTAAGAGTGAACTTTGAAACAGTCGATAGGTCAAACTCTAGCAGACTGGACTATCACCTTTCGATCATGGTCACTCTGCTTCATAAGAGAAAGACAAATTTTGAGGTAATCTATATATACATGTTTTGTATGTACTGAAATATATACTTTGTTTTCAGGTCAGTTAGAAGCCTCGCCAATCGTAAAGGCTAGTGACTATTACATACCTTTGATTGGGGTTTCCATTCTCGCTGCTTTAGCAATAGTCGCTGTTGTCATACTATTATTGATTCTACACCGAAAACATGGTCACAACAAAGCACCAATCACTGCCGCCAACACGAGGAAACCGCAGTCAGCTGCGTATGACAATCCCTCATACAAGGTTGAAATCCAGCAAGAGACTATGGGTATGTGTAAATCTATGTAAATTCATTCGCTATACTTTTTTATGGTTATAATGATATTATACTTTTTTTCTTAATTTTATAACAATGTCACAGTAGAATAGATTTTATTTAAAATCCTGATTGTGGAATCAGGCGCCCACTCAGGATTTGTCACGGGGAGTGGGGCTGAAGCATATTGTAAATGTATGAAGTGGGTCAGCTGGCAAGTCCGGAAAATGTTTTAAAATATATGACTTGTGGAACTCATTTTCATCTCTTATTCCTTTGGAAATCATTAAGTAGGAAAATTAAATGTTACTTGATGAAATAAAATTACAATTTGATGCTTGGCAACATACCATTTCTATAAACTTTCTTTGACTCTAATTTTGTTTATTATATAAACTATACTACAAGCCACAATTACTCATTTAATATTTAAATACCATTTCTAAACTTTTCTTGATTAATATAATAATGTATATATTTCTTATATCCAAAATCACATAAAGTTCACCATGTCACTTTTTATTTATACTTCAAGGCTAAAGAAATGTTCTTGCTACTTGAACTAGGCCTAATCTTTTTTTTAACATTTTTTAAAAATTGTAATACTTATTATTGTTTATTTGGTTTGCAAGATTATATTAGGGGACGAATCAGCAATTTAATTTAAATAGAGTTCAGTTTTACTCCACATTAATCAGTCAGAAAGCTGAATTTTAGTTTGAAAATTGTTTGACTGGTCAGTTTAAAATATCTATCACTTCATTTCTGCAACTTTATCGTTTTATTATGTTGTTCTTTCATATTTTTCCGCTTTTTTCATGAAACTCTTAAATGTTAATAGGTTGAGTGCAATTATTTGATATTACTTCACCAAGTTAACATTTTATGTGAAAAATATCTCAACTGCTGGTTTTTTACACATCTTTTGTGCATGCATATTGTTTGTATTGTGTGCATTTCAGCTAAGCTGTGAAGGAGAAAATTGACATGTTTTCACTAAAATCTTTCTCGTGCCCAATGAGTGCAATGTAAAGTTCAACTTGTAACATTTTATTAATTAGTTAATTTTTACATTTGCATTAATATTCAGATCCTGGACCAACTAAAGAGAAAAATATAGTTAATTGTTGCCCTTTTGCAGTCATTTACCATGTACATTCTCATTCTTATTTCTTATTTAAACAACACATATTGTACGTGTACATGTTTGTTTCGTTCTCTTCTAAGTATCTCCTGTTACAGACTTGTGATAAACCAAAAGACTTGAACGATGGAAGCTGCATTGATATCTTCGTTTGACGCGAAAGAAAGACCTAGTCTACAAACAATCCTGCAGGACTTGATCGATTTCACATTAGAGCCAAAGAATAAACAATGTGAAATCAAAATAACGATAAGTGAAGATTCAAGAGAGAATTTTATTACCTTGGTCGCTGCCATTCTATGCAGTTGATTGCTAATTATTTTTTACTGTTGTAATATTTATTGTGTGACTATATATTTCAGAAACTGGGATGTATAGTAATAAGCCTGAAGTTTAATCAGAGAACAAGTTTGTGACTATAAGAATAAGAATCGATCAATATATTGAACGAGTAGGCCTAATTAAATTAAAATCTTAACTCAAATAATTCTATTGTAAAAGACATTATGAAATTGGAGTGTACATAAAGCCATTTCCCATACATTGAAAATAAAAAAGTAGATTACAAAAGTAGAAAATACTTTTCTAGATTAAAATGTAAAAATTTTTAATTAATCTAAGAAGATTAAAATTGTTTTCTGGTTACATTAGAAAATTGTTTTGTCTGTTAACATGTGTATTTATATTACTATTAATAATAAAACTGTGCAATGTTTCTTTAATTGGTATTACTATTGTTTTAACTTGTAGGTTTACACAATTTTACAGTTAAGTAGTCAAATTTTGTTTTGAAAAAGCCTGTGGATTTCAAACCTTTTAGTTTACTGTCGTAAGTTTGGTTAGTCAATATCTATATAACATTAAGAAAATCTGATATTATTTGGAATGCTCAGCCCAAAAAAATAAATCCCATTTGTATAAAAGTACCTATATAAAACTTATTGTACAATTTAACTTCTTAGTTTAAATTATATATTATGATTTTTCAGAGGTTAATATGAGTTTTTAATTTAAAAAATCATAATGTAAGTTCCACTTAACTTTCAATTTAAATTAAATTGTTTTATTAATTCAATAATTATTGTGACCAAATAAAATTAACAGAAATCAACATCCAATTAAAACTTTAAATTAAGATGATAAGGGATACATTTATTACAAACACAAACTTGCACACAGACACGAGAGACGATCGAATATGCTTGTCTAATTTTATATGTGGGAACAATATTTGTGAAAAGTAGCGAGACAATTCCTGAAAAACTCGAGCTAACAAAGAGTCTACTGTAATTGAAAATAATGAACAACAGTTGCATTAACATTTTTGTGATTGTTACTAACATTTGCTATTAACAAGAATGTTACCAATATTTTCATTTGTAATTTAGTGTAAACAGGGCCTAACGATGTTACTAACATTGTAAGCTGAAATTTCTCTAACTTTGCCACCAGCAGAAACGTTGTGAAACTTCTTTCATGTTATCGACAAAAACATAGTAAAATATTTTGGGCTAGTAATTTCTGTAATTTAGGGATCATTATTGGTAACATGTGTTGTTGCCTACTGTAAATCGGTTTACCCAAACTTAAACTATTAAGAACCAAACAGAACTTCATTTATATGATTCAATGCTACAACACCCAGTTTTAATAAATAGACTCAAACATTTAACAAAAACGTTATGACAGATTATACTCATAGTATTACATAAAAATCAGTGTAATCAAAAGAGTTAGGTTTGTTTAGTCTATGCAGTAACATACATTCAGTAAAAATAATAAATGAAAACCTTTTAAATCAAGCTTAAGAACAACACACAGTAAGCTTATATGGGTAAAATCAAGAAAGAATAATTACCACTACTTTTGTCTCTAGCTTGTCCTAAAAAAAAAACTGATAGAAATATTATCTTCTTATGTAAATTCAAATCAAGAAATATTTCTTTGTACCTGTTAGCTATATAAGAATAAAATTCAATTTGGGATAGTTGTGGATAAGTTTTTTTTTTTAATGTCCCCTTAAACTGTATACTTATTTATAAAACATAATACTAAAACATTGGGAATAAATCTATAACTACTATTGTTTATAGTTTGTATATACTTACGAACATAAACACAGAACATATAAGTACATAACTGACTTGTTGATCTAAATACTACTGAATTTGTTAATTTCTTTTATATTTTCTACGAGAATACTCTTCAAAGTGTACATACCGGTATATCATAAGCTAGTTAATTAATCTACAATTTATTGAATGAGAATGTTTATTTTGTTGTTATATATATAAATATTATTGGTTATAATAAGTCACCAAGTCTTAAATTGGCCCTTCTGTTAGACATGTAAATATTAATATAGGCTAAATCACGATACATTATTTTGAAATTTTGTTTAATTACATGACTTACATAAAGTATTTTCAACAGTTCTAAAAACACAATTTATAAAAAATATGTTAAGGATATTTCCTTATTTACTCGGCAATACAAATATTTTTTTTATTTAGGATTCCAAAAATTGTATCTGCTGATGCTAAATATTAGTCCCCATGCAAATTTGACACAGAATCTGGAAAATAATTTATCTTTTCTTGAGAATTACAATTTTGAATGTCATAAGATACTGTCTAAATCATATAAAGCAAATTGCATCAAGTTGTTGACTAAAAAACTTTCAAAAAATTGCTTCAAATTGTGTAAAAAAAACATTCAAAACATTTTGAAAAATGCTATATATTATAAAAACCTTGATTAATTTAATAAAGACAACTACCTAAATTACTAAATTTGGCTTCTTTTAAGTTCTTGTAAACACTTAAATAAATCATTACTATCATTTTTTGAAATATGTACGAAAATTATATTGTTTTAAGAAAATTTAAAATGTATAATTTATTGGAGTAAATTTATTGTACGACCATTGGCTGACATTCTTTCAGACGACGACCTTTTTTTAAATTCTACTGTTAAATATTGAATACAGGTAAAAATATACTGTGACTAAAGACTATAAGTTAGAACTTCAAGCTATTTGAAAAAAATAATAATTATTCTTGTATTACTGTTGGCGTAGGTTCGTATAGTAAATTCGCACCAATTTATTTAAAAGAGAAAACATTGTAAAAGATTTATTGGGAATACTGTTAAATGAATGTAAATAAGTTATTAAAAAAATATGTATTGAACTTGATTGGTTTTTGAATTGTATATATTTATTGAATTTTTTATTAGATTTAATTCTGTCAATATATATATGTATAGGCCTAGGATATTAAAAGATTACTGTCCTCTTTTACTTTCTGTATTTATTTATTTCCATCCAACACATTTGTATCATGTCAAATGGTTAATTTTTCTCCCCCTTTCCCTTAACCCTTTCCACTCCAATTACTGGGGACCTAGTGTTGCTATCAAGGCAATTTAATTTTGAGCGAATATTGCACTGTAACATGTTTACTCCAAAAATAGTATTTCTGTCAGTTCTAAAAGACAGATTTTTTTTGTAGTTTCTTCTATTACTAAAATAAAAGTTTCTTCTATTACTTTCTAGTTTCTAAGTATTACTATAGATTGGTATGAAAAAAAAACATCCTATTTTTATTTTCAAGTATATGTTTTTAATTTTTATTTATTGAAAAAAATATAAATTTGTAACAAAAAACCGGAATGAACAACAATTTTGGAAAAATTTTCAATGGGAAGACCTGTATTTGTTGCTTGTTTTTTGTTGTCTATATCATTATAGATAAAATAAAACAATAACACAAAATCTCACAACAAAGTGTTTAATAAATCAAACTCGTTTCAACGACAAAGTCGCCATCCTCAGTGATAAAGCTACAATAAAAGCAAAACTACAACTAAACTACTACTAGGAGTTTAGTTGTAGTTTGGCTTTTGTAGCTTTATCACTGAGGATGGCGACTTTGTCGTTGAAACGCGTTCGATTTATTAAACGTATTTGTTGTGAGATTTTGAGTTATTGTTTTATTTCATCTATATTGTTCTCACAAGTCCAGCTCATTATTTACTTATATATCATTATAAACAAAATTAAGTGGTTTACACATGTTTTAGACACAATAATAAATTATAAAAAAATTATAATTGAAAAACAAGTTTTTTGTAAAAAATTAGTTTTTATGAAAACCATTAGTTTTGACACCAACTTGTACAAAATTGCCTCAACTATTTATTTTATTGCTTAACAACAGTATTATGTAGATCAAAACTAGTAAGAAAAGCTTTTTTCAAAACTGATTGGTAATATTTTAATCACTCAAATACGAAACAAAAGTTCCATCGCCACTAACATCATTTTGTAACAAACTGCCGTAGTCTTCGTTCATTTTATTTTACAACAATCATTATTATTATAAAAAGAACAATATTCAAAAATAAACTGTGAAATAACACACGATAACCTAGTACAACAAAACTAAGCAACGCGTAAGCTCACTAAAACACTGCGTAGTAAGTAGGAACCAAACAACGGCGAGGGCAGACAGCTGTTTACAGAGCAGCCAAAGACGGCAAACATTACATTTTCTAAGATTTTTTACCACAGAAACTGAACTCAAATGGTCCTAAAAAAATTCCACAGATAGCAGCACATCTCAAACTTCAACAATAGCGGTCATCAAAGTAACTACGTCTGTTCAAATGCAATCAAAGAACGTTATCATAGCGAGTTCAGGGCTCGTCCGACATAGGCATTTGTGCGGATTAGTAGGGTGCAGGGCTGCCCCGTCACTCGAGTGAAAAGGGTTAAACAACTATATATTTACAGCAAAACCAAATAAATTATTAATAAAACTGTATCTCTACTTTTTTATGGCAGTACTTGTGATTGTTTTTTTTTTTTAAATTATGGTATCAAAACACTTTGTTTGATAAGTTGTGTATAGTTTTTAATTTTATTCATTGAATTATAATATTATTATAACTATACTTTTACAGCTAAACCAAAAACTCATCAATAACAAAAAATATCCCTACTTTTATGTATTTAAAAAAAGGGGATTTCCAAAAATCCAAGATTTTGTTTAAACAAAATTAAATACCCCTACAAACATTTCAGGATTTAGTGAAAAATAATTCAGAGCTGTTTGAGGCCGCACGATCAAATGATGGCAGAGCTAACAGGAGTATAACGTAAGCGGCCATCCGAGTGCAAAGAGTTTAGCATTTACTGACTTAAGACATCCTTACCTTCCAATGATAAGGCAGAGAATGGTTTTGTCGGACTTTGGCATTACCCAGGGTGACCACGAGGAGGCGCCCGACGTTCCACCCCCTGCAATGTGAAATTGAACTTTAAAAACAATTCTTAAATACACAATAACATACAATTGAATAACCTTTGAAAACTCTTGTTGCAATAAAAATATAATTGGTTGTGGTCATGGAATCAATCTATTATTCAACTCGCAAAGCGATTTATGTAAAACAATTAATAATAAATTGTGTATATCAAAGACCACGAAAGAATACCGTTGAGGAACGGGCTTGTGTACACCGAGACCTTGAACGCTCCAATCGCCTTAGTGTGATGTTGTCACGTTCTTCCCACGCTTCTAACTGAATGCGGCTGACTCAACGCATTTATAATTCTTTAAACTGTGCGCTCAAGCCTCGAGCGGTAAATACCAGGAGTGTTCGAGGCTAGTAGATATGGCAACGCTGCGCGCCCAACCTATTGGCCGCCACGCAACGGTATTCTTTAGTGGTCTTTGATATAGGTCTTTGTTTCACATTGTATTCTCTTCAAGTAGCCATCAACCTCAAACACTTTTTTCTTGGCTTGATTATTTTACGCCAATAAAGCCTAGTTTCTACAGGCGACTTTTAAAATAATAGTTGGTCCCAAAAAAGCGCTGTGGTCCAACCCAGCAACAATTTACAGTTAATGCCAATGTGAAAATGTGGTCCATTTTAACCACATATGTTTAGGTAGATACGATGACACAGTATACTTTTATTGCTTCTTAAAAGATATAAACTAAAAACAAATCACAATGGTTTTGGGAACATTTTATTATTAGGTATATACAGTACCGGATATATATACCGGACAGTTTCTAACAATATATACAAACATAGTGATTAAGGGTTTGATTTAGATGTGTTTTTTTAGTAAATATATCCTGATAATGAATCTATTCGGAAAAAAGCCTTCTTCCAAGAGATTTAATGTTTATAGCCTTTGACCAAACACAACTTGTGGTTATGTTGAGCTCTTTATTTTTGTAGTGGAGATTTCAAAAAAGATTTTTTTAAAAGGAGTGGCAAAAATGTTTCTGTAATTTGTTAAATAGATAAATGGTTATATGTGACCCAATTATTTTAACCCTTTTAAGTAAGCGTTGCTTGTATCAAAAATAGTTTCAAACAAGAGTTTTGGAACGTTTAAGTTCATTTCGAATGAATTTGATACTGTACCAAATAAAGAATTCCTTGTTTGTCCTTCAATCTCTAATTTTTCCACCCCTTAGGATAACTTTTATTAGAAAATTCCTAAAAAAATTTGGTAATATTTAGAATATTTGCAATAATTTTCTAAGGGGTCGATGTTTTGCATACTAAGAAAGTACCAGTAATGAATTTTTACTCTGACCTAATTTTTTTCTTGTTTTGCAGTAATGGTTGGTAGATTTTCTTTGAAGTTTATACGATTATTTAAGTTATTATAATTTTAAAACACAATTAAATCAATGGCCATATCCGAAATGTTTTCGGTTTTATTTTATTGAGTTGAAACTATCAAAAACAAACATGTTTCCTTTTCAGAGATTAAGGTCTTTATTATTTTTAACATCATTGAAACACTTTAAATTCGTTTTGATATATTTCTATTAAATGTTGTACAGTAGAGTCGCGCTAATCCGAACCCCTCTAATCCGAAAATCCGCCAATTCCGAACAGAGATCAGAAAAAATACCGATTTTTTAAACACAAATACCTTAATTCCTTGTACTTGTCCTGTTTTGATCACTTTCTATCCGGTGACGTACGTTTCGCCTATTTTTTCAGGCATTTTCAAACCGTTTATAACAAATTTAAAAAAATGATTTGTATTTGTTTAATGCGCGTCAAAAACTGTAAATATACATACACACTCCACAAACATTAACACAAACACACGTAATTAGGCATGAATATGCCGATGTAGTTTATATTAAAATAGCATCTCGCACACGTGCGTCTCGGCCCGTCCTTGTCTCAGTACTGATTTTTTTTCTGTAGTTTTATTTATTTTGTAGATTGAAAGGGTTCTGCTCTGATGATACTGTCAAACAAAGCTTTGGATTGGAAATATATCTTCTCGTTTAACAAAGAGTTTGGGTCTAAAATAGTTGCTTTATAAATGTGGAATTCTTCAATTACATTCATGGTTAGTCCTTTGGAGCATTTATTTAAAATTTGCAAATTATTTTGGATATTGGTGTAAGTATGACCGGTGTCTATTAAATGTTCAGCAAATTTTGATTGGTTTGTGTTGAGATTACGGGTGGGAATGTGCTCTTTGAAACGAGTTTTGAACGATCTCCCTGTTTGACCTATATAATGTTTTTCGCAGTTGTCACAAATGATGTTGTATATTCCACTAGCGTTGTAAGGACAATCCTCTTTATGTTTTTGTTTTATTGCTTTATCCAAATTGTTTTATGAATAGCCTTTGGTTTGAAAATGCCTGAAGAAATAGGCGAAAGTGATCAAAACAGGACTGCGAGCAGTACTAGGAAGTAAGGTATTTATGTAAATATATCCAGTCCAGTAAGGCAAAAAACCAAAATAAATCATGATTTTTTAAACTTAAAAAATACGAGAAATTAAAAAGACGTTCATGATAAAACGTACATTTATTGTTATATAAAATAGTTAAATAGAGACATACATAGAGCCTAATCTTGATGAAAACGCCTGAAACGAAATAGGAATGAAAGCTGGTTACTTACAGTAGGCCTACATGTCGGCTCCATTTATACAATTTGTAGAATAATTTTTAATCACTGCTAAACACAAAGCATTACTAATTTACACACTTTTAAGAAGTAATATCAATGATTTATTTCTGTCAAAGATTACTGAATCGACTTGAGGACGCAATGTTCCGCCATCGCCGCATGAACATAACATCATTTGGTGTTGATGAAGCGTGTTGTTTGACGTAGCGTAGCGCGAGGTCAATAGCATTTGCCGCGTCTGTGTGTGATATGATTTCAGTTTGAGTATTCCCCTATTCCTCGCTTTCCTCCAAGTCGGTCTGTTTGCATTGATAAATTTGTAATAAGCGCACACAGTTTATCAAACTCCCCTAGAGTAAACACTGAACTAGGTACGACTAGACTAGTGCTCAGTGCAGTGATTCATAAATATGTTTGAAGCACGGGAGGGAGAGGGGTAGGTAAAGTCTCGGCGCTATGAGTCATCGAAGGAAATGCATTTCCTTTCCGACTTTCACTGAACCTGTTCACAAGCAGATCAACGCTGTACAGAGCTGCCGTTAGCAGATGTCCCCGCACATTATTTACCCATTAACATGTCAATACGTTGATATTATTCCGAATTCCCGCTAATCCTAACAGTGTTCGGTCCCAATTAGTTCGGATTAGAGGGACTCTACTGTATTTAAGTAATTAATTATATATATCAAATTTTGAAGTTGTTTAGTAAAACCACTTCATGAAACAAAAAATGTCCACTCAGATACATCAGTAAATCATTGACAGACTGTTTTGTTTCGAAAACTGTTCTGATTGTAAACAAACAAAAAAAGAGTGGAGAGGAAGAAAACTAAAATCTCAAAGCAAGTCTGAAAACTTACACATGAATACTTACAGAGGGCCAGACTAGTGTCCTTCATTTACTTGTGATAAATCTGAAATTTCATGCAAGTGCAGTGCCAAGGTTTTCATGCAAGGGTAAGCAATCTATAAAGCAAAGCAATGGTAAAGATTTGAGGTTAGTAAAGCATCCAACAGCAATAACTTACTTTATACATCTTTAGTATGGGAGGTTCAGACTTACATTCCCTGCTAAATAAACCTACTACAGTACATTGTATACCTTGTCCAGGAAATCATTGCAGTTGTACAGCAAAAATGACGTCACACAAGCACAGAATAACACACCCCCTTTCGGTCGTACAACTCCCTTACTGTATAGTCTCTTGACATTTAGGGCTTGTACCGCAGTAACAGCTGATACCTTAATAAGTTAAGTTACGGGTTAAAAATCTGGGAACCTAAAAATTATTAAATAACACCCACCACTGTAGAGGGTTTGAGAAAATTTCTACAATTATTTAAAAGTTGAGATTTTAGTCAATTGTAATGGTTATTTTGGGTGGGTAGCATATTTATGAGTTTTGAGTGTAATATTTGCTGAGTTTGCAAACATGTTTTGTCAACTATATTTAAAAGAAGCCAATCAGTAAAGCTAAAAATATTATACATATTTGTTTTTGCCATTCCGACTACTGATTAATAATTAAATATAGTAATGAGATTTACCGTCAACAATAGTCTATTGTTCGCAGCTATTTCACTACGGCTATTGAGCCATTTTCAAGTGTTTGCTGGGTAGTTCCCGTTGTCTCAGTTTAAAAACACATTAATCACTTAACACATAACACACACACACAAGTTCTTTAAACATTTATTACAACCATGTAGTAGGCCTACTGTCACACCGCGTACTCTGCCAGTGCAAACTATATGTACATTGGTGGTAGGTAGGGAGGGGGGGGGTTTAGTTCTTATCTATATGCGATATTACTGTATTGTAAATTAGATGTGATTCAAATTTTAATTTTTCATTCAATAGTGAACTACTATTGTCTTTTGTTCATTTAGATATTTCGTATTCCTCTAATGCGTTCATTAGTTTCCCCTTCTCACAACCTGTATCTGTATCATCCTTACCTATATCTGTTGCTATAGCAGTAGCTGGTCAAGCCTTTCTCTTCTCTAATCCCATGTTATTCTTCCAAAGGGGAACCACATCACAAGAGGTTGCAAGAAAAGTGAACACTGCACTTAAGTTGTGCAATTATTGTTTCAATTGCAATGTTTCAGAGCTTGTTTCAAATTTTTAATGATTGATAACCTTTTTCTTTAAATGTTTACATAAATTAAACAAAATAAATTCACAATAAATGTAGTGTGGTGTAACCGTGTACCCTAAGCACCAGCTGCTACTGCTGTACTTTAAACCAAAACCCCTTATAGGATCTCTTGACCACATGTCACACTTGATTTTCTTCAAAATTATTTGATATAATTATAAAGCAAGCTAAACAAAATGTATTGCGATCTCAATAAATTTAGGGTTGGTAAATTAAAAACTAAAAAATATTTACTACTAATAAGCCCCCGGGAAAAATCATAGGCAAATTAATGGGATACATATCAGAAATACATAATCTATAAAACTATTATTTAAAAACATCAACTTTATCTAGGCCTATCTAAGTATGCTGAGGGAATTTTTAACTGGTAAATATGTAGAATTATAAGGACTACAAAACTGTAGGTCTATTTGTAAAAATATTGTATTTATATACTGTACATTATTACATATGAAAATAATGATAAAAATGTTATCTTTTAATTTTTTTCTGTTTCATATTGATATATCAAATGATTTAGAATATGAAAAAAAAAAATAAATAACAGGACAACCGTTTCAGAGTTTAAGCTTATAAAATTTACAAATCTGGTTTTCCTATTACCGAGACATGCTATGGTTATATTTCTTGCCAAATATTATTCAGATAAAGTGTGACATTCATTTTTAAACAAGTGCATGCTTGTGAATACATCGGATGGGCCACAAGTCAGTTGATATTTGTAGTTGTGTTCGTGATTAGTTAATTAGCTACGACTTATGTTCTAGAGCTGTTTAATTCTACAGCACATTATTGTAACAAAATACTGAATTTGTTTCCAAATGAACAACAACCACACAGTTTTGTCAACTGACATACGTATTGCCCACCCAATGTTTTTAATATGAATAAAACAAACTAACTTACATATTGGTTACAAGATAAAGCTGAATCTCTTAGGACACTCCAGAATTGTAGCTATCTGGATCTGGAATCAAACAAAATTAAACTTGAAGATTTTTGTTCAACTATAATATTAAGTTTCTTACCTAACAGATCAAAACATGTGAAATTTTGTTGAAAGTGGAAGTTAATCTTATTTAAAAATTCAGTTTAACACTTTGAACCACGGATCCTTCCACACTGTCATGCGTAGCAACCTAGGAGTTTTGGTAGTATTAAAAAAAATCTCAGACAGTTGATTGCAGAATGCACACAGCTGAATTATGGTTGTATTTAGTGGAAAGTATTGAACTAGTTTTGAGGTGAAACATATAGTGTGGACCTGTTGATGTTGTTCTGGAATGTATGGGATTATGTGCTTGTGTAGATAAGGTCTTTTGTATAAGGGGGTGTGTATGTAAGTGTAAATTAGTGTTCTTTACCCAGTCTTGAAGTTAATTTTATAGTTAAAGCATACATTGCACTTGTATATATTTTTGAATGGTAATGGCACTGTGGCTTATCTATTTCTTTCTTTTCCTTTAAATTGGTATATTTAAAAAAAGCGTAAGCACCATTGACCCGAATTTTCTTATCAGGAAATAACTAATATTAAATGCTGGGAACTTCCTACGAATTTTGTTCCTTGTTCCGGGAACTGTACCTAAAATACCTTTGCACAGGATTATATCTATACATAATTAATTTGCTAGGGGTTATTTTGTGAGTAGAACTCCTCCT
>JAGFPH010006072.1:0-40931 GCA_018207615.1 Philaenus spumarius | reverse complement strand
AACAATACCTTAGATTTGTATGGAAAACTATTTTCCTCTTGTATAAAGCTTCAAGGGTATTTTTGTTCAGTAGTTATTTTTTGTTGAAAATCTTGTAGTTAAATCTCTCCAGACTTATAAGTAAACAAATGTATAGTACAAACTATGTTTTTGTAAATAATTAGAATGGAATTTATTATATTTATTTTATATATATAAACAGAGAAAATTTATTACACTAAACAGCTTGTTTATTTTGACATATTTTTAAATTTAATTTTGCTTGGTAGAGAGGTATCATTTCTCTCATCATCTATCTAATCAAAACTGGATCAAAACTGGACAGTGTGAACTGTATAAAGAAAACAGAATTTGAAAGGAGATAACAAATCAAGATCTGAAAGAACTGTAAAATTACTGAGAGCTTAATACGCTATCAAAGTTATTTGTCAAATATTTTTCAAACTTTTAGCAAAGATCTTTGATCAAATATCTGACAAAGTTGTGTCAAAGAAAGCATATTACAACTGCCAGATTTCTTTGATTAGCCGTGTTATTAACTAGATATATTTTCAGTTGTTATAATGTTGCTATAGTCGAGTAACGTTGACATGTTATGCTGCTGCATGAAGTGCTTATCTAACCATGGCGCTATCATGAAAAAGAGGAACAAACTAAAAAATACTAAGGGTCTGATCATGGATGCAACGGAGAAAATATCAGACGTAAATACAACTATTATAAAAGAATTACAGTAGGTAGAGCATGATTCATATAAACGGTTTCTAAAAATGAATGTAGGAGATTTTATCTTTTTATGTTCAAAAATTGCTCCTTTTATTCAAAGAAGAGATATAGTTCTTAGAAAATAAGTGTAGAAGAACAACTACATTTGTTTTTTGGAAACAAAGAGAAAGCTACTATGGTGTGCAGTTGTAACATGAATGTCAATGTTCACAGTCATTTATAATTTATTTCTTGCATCATGGTTTTGTAGGTATTAGTTTGAAAGTCCCACAATTCTCTTCTTTTTCGTATTGTAAAATTAATGTTTTCACAGCTTCAAAACGCCATATCAATTTTGCCATTGTATTATAATATAAAAGGAAAGGAACACAAGGAATATTTAAAGACTTATATTTTGAGGTTAGGAGGTTAGGGTACCTAAAAAAATGCATACTATATTAATTGATCTTTTATTACCGGTACTTTATTCTTTTTTTTAAATCTTTTTCAAATTTTGGATAAAGGAATTATTTTGTCAAAGAATCGTCAAATTTCTTTCATTAAAGAAATTTGATGTTTATTTGATATTGTAATATACCCCTAAGTTATTAAAATGGAAATCAACAGGTCACAGATACGATGGCTGTAACATTTGAAAAAGATAGACAAAGACAGGGCTATAAAGTAAACCTTTGAAGAAAACCAAGAAGAGGCCAGCAAAGAAAGACGTGATAGAATGACAAGATAGAAGACCTCAACGAGATGGAAACAAGTGGCTGGAAATAGGACCATTGTTATGAATGAAGGCCAAGAATTTTTATGGGAAAAATAAAGAATGTATTTATATTAAACTTACCAAAATAGTGTCTTTAATTGTAGAAATATTGATCCTTTGTAAAATCTCTTCATTAACAGTTGACGGCAATGTACTTGCAGTGCTCACAATTATATAAACAGAGAAATCTTTATCTGTAAAAAATAAAATGTAACTTGTACATAGCTCCCATTCATTGCAGTTTCAAGGCTGGCTTTTAACATTTTAGTATTGAAAGACCTTTCAAATCAAGACCCTCCCAAGGTTATCTATACCTACAGGCCCAGGAAGTTGTTGGTTTTCAAAGAACTGTCCCAAGATACAAAGTTTTTATGAAAGACAGATTTTTTCAAAAATTCCGCGAAACCTGAAGATGTATCCACACTTATTACTTCATAATTCATAATTATTTTCTCCTCGTTTAAGATCACAAACTTAAAGAGTAACGTCCTGTCTAAAGAGGAATAAATATGTCTAGTTTTCCACATACCTATAATTTTTCTAAACCCAATAACATATTATGTACAATCAGAAATATTATACTGTACTGTACTTTTAATATTCAAACACGGATCAAAAGACTTCTTACTAGAAAAAATATTCCAGAAACATGGCAGGAGAACGTTTAGGCCAGGCTTACATTCCGGTTTAGACAATTTTACACAAAAAAAGAAATGAACTACTATATTTTAAATTATTATTAGTTTTTAAAATATTCTTTGAACATATTACAATTACTTAATAGGTTTTTAAGATTGATATTGGCATTTACATTGCAACCTTTCCAATATTTCAATAACAATTCATGCTAAGGTATTTTAAAATGAAATTTTGATTAAAACAATTTACATTATTTCATATATCCAAAATTTAATTTGTGTAGTACGAAATAAAATATTTTCAACGCTCAAAGTAGTGTCACATACGAATCATAATCATTAGTAATATCAAATGTTACAATTTACTTTTCAATTAAAAATATTAAACAATTAATAAAACATTTAACCTTTTCAGGACTAACATACTCTAAATCCTAATTCATGCTTACACTATGTTATTTCAAGCATGGGACAATGCTTAGTGAGAGGTTTGCTTTACTCCTTGTAATTTATTGAAACAAAGTGGTTTTATAAAATATGGTTATTTTAACATTTTCAAGTATTCAGTTAAATTCTGTGATTTATTCTCTATAATTTGTTATTATCAACATTTTTGGATAAAGCATATATTAATAATTCATTTTAAAGCTAATATATTGTAGCACATGCCAGTAAAAGAATTATATTAGTCGCGTTAGCGCAATGATTGTACTCAAACATTTAAGGCTCGGGTCCCTAAATTCAAAACGGCAAAGTTGGCTACCAATTGCAATGTTAAAATAACCTAACCATGTCTTCACTTTTAAGCATATTTTTGTGTTATTTTCGCCAAAAAACAAAAACTGTATTTTTTCCTTAAAGTAAAATAGATTGGGGGTGTAGATTGCTAAGGTTTTTTGCAATATCTCTTTTTGCAACTGAGTAAAAATTAATAAAGTTTACTATTTATATCATATGTTGTAAAGATACCAAAATTCGTATTTATTCTTAAAGCAGTTGGTAAATCATATCAGGGATCATATCATTAGTCATCAGTCTCTGATACTCATAATCATAAAAAAGGAAACACATAGCCCATATTATATTCATATATCATTTCAAAACATTAGTAATAAGATTTCATCATGATATGTAAAAAAACCCATATAGGCTTAAGTGTAGGACAAAGAATATGTGAAAAGGGAGAAAGAAGAAATAATAATGTTGAGGAGGAAGAAGAGGAAGATAGTTGCAAAAGAGAGGAAGAAGAAGGTAATCAATTGTGGGAGTTTGTTACTAGCTTTGTTGGAGAGCAGTTGATATTTTAGTTTAAGGCAGACATTTTTAAAAACCTTCAACATACATCTGCTAAATTGAAACCAGAATAAATAGTATCAAGCCTATAAAAAATTTTTAAAAATATAATATCAAAAATGTAATATCTACCAAGACATTTGGGTGAGTCAACTAAATTAGTAATCACAAAACATCAGATCTGCAGACTTCCATTACAAATTCATACCTATTCAAAAGTACCAACCAAATAGCATCACTAACTTCCTCAATCAAAAAAATCAACCAAAGGACAATCTTATTTTAAGCAGAAAGTATATTAATTTAAATTCAAAGTTGTAATCACCATTAAATCATCTCATACTAATCAATCACCATTTCATTAGGCAAAGTAAAGAAATTGTTATTAGTAGTTAAGAGTTTTTGTTAAATTGTTATGTAGGCTATTATAAAATTTTGTGTTACAACTAATGTGATTTCTAACCGCTAGCAAGCCGGCAAAAGACTTATAAACATTGTTAAAGCCCGAGATAATTTCCATATGTACGCAATTTGTATAATTAATTAAATAAATCATTTTCATTGTACCACTATTTATTTATAAATCGAAGTCACAAATCGAGAAATTCTTATAAGATTAATATTGAAATATAAACTATAAAATTGGCTTCCAACTAGTGGGGCATTATAAAAGGAAATTAGTATTATTATAATGTTTATGAAAACAATAAAATGTATTCAGCAATCAACATCCGCATATGATGCTACTTTAAAATAAAATCAAATTTTTAAATTTGTTCCATGAATTACGGGAAAAAATTATTGCTCTTATGTAAATCGGATTCAATATGGCGGACAGGGTATCCTCTCCTTAAGTTGTAAAACGTGTATACACGACCGTAGTCTGTGCAAATAGTTTACTCAGTCGCATAAACGCGAACAATAACCAGTCCCGAAAAGGTAAAAAACTTAATTAGGAACAAGATGTCTGTAATTGCTTGCAATCGGATTTAACTAAGCATAAATTTAATTGAAATCCCTTGATTGCATTTACTATGTATATAACTTCTACTAACTGAAAAGTGTCAAAAAAAAAGAAACTCACTGGATGGATTTTTATTTGTTGTTTTCAATATGCTTGTTTTTTGTTGCTAGCAGTTCTTCAGGATGATTATTATGCTTCTTGATTCCATCCAAAGCATACCTATTTCAATATCGGCTCAAATATAAACTATCTGAAAAATACAAACATGATAGTCAAAATAAATATATCCCCCTCGCCTCCTGCTTAAAACTACGAAATAAAAGTGTGTTTTATTTTCAAATTAATTATTGTAGTATCAAAAATTAAAACTTCATATAATTTGTAAATTAAAATAATTAACATTCGTCTGGTTTTCAAATTTTTATATGGTTTATTTATTAATCAAAACATAAAATATAAATATAACTTAATTGACATAATAATTAATCAAGATATTAAAAAAATACCCCCCCCTCCAATTAAACTTAAAAACATTTTTGTTGTAAATTTTCATCCCCTCATCATTATTGAACATTATTATACAAGAGAAATTATTAACAAATTATATCTGCTAGGATTCATATGATACTGAAGTAGGTCACGAGAATGGAGGAACTCCGAAACGCGTCAACGAATTCAAATAAAAGGGTTAAGCTAGGACTGGCAGAAAATTGTACTCAAACTTATACAAGAGAAAGGTTGGCAGTAATCCAAAGTGCTGTAACAAAACACATTTTATAGGGAGAGGACAAATCAACTGAATGACCCGTACAATTACCTAGATATTGAAAAGGAAATAAAATAGGTCACGTCTAAAATGACTGGGCCGCAAAAAATCTATGAAGGGGTAAAGTAATGACAGAATATCTCTACCAGATAGAAGAGAGGATGACACGTTTGAATTAAGCCCAAGGTTCTTCATAGTCTCTAAGGGTAAGCAGAGGCGTAACTTGAGGTTGAGGGGCCTGTGGCAAACTTTCACTTGAATTTGGGCCCCTTCTCACGAGAGAGGGTATATATATATATATATATATATATGAATCTCCTTAACTTATAATTTAAATTGTAGGCCTAGTCATCAAGTAATGAGGAATTGATGTGGTAGCAGAATAAAACCGACATAAATTTGATTATTTTCAGCAAAATACTGTTATTTTTCAGTAGGTTTTACTAAATAATTGTCTCCTCTTTTCAAATTTAACATTTATTTAACAAGTACCGGTAGTTCAACTAAAGATCTTCATTAAACATTAATTTCCTTCAATAATTTAATATTATTCAAGTTTTGGACAATTTAGCATAACTAATTTAAAACTAACTTATTTAAAGGGACCCTTGCGGGGCCCTCTGAACTCAGGGCCTGTGGTATTTTGCAACGTGGCCACCCTACAATTACACTAGGCCTACTGAGGTTAAGGTAAGGAATGTGTATTTATTAAACTTACCAAAATGGTGTCTTGATCTGTATTTCATAGAGGAAATATTTATTCCTTACAAAATATTGGTTTCATTGTCACAGTTGATGGCAGTGTACTTGTAGAGCTCACTATTACAAAAACAAAGAGCTAACCTGAAAAATAAAATGTGGTATTTCAATCCAAACAACAAATTACATCCGAATGTAAATTCAGAACATGATTACAACATTTTAGTATCAAGAGACCACCAGACCAGATCGAAGACCAGTGTTAAATTATTTTGAACTAGTCGCAAGGAATTAGCATCCAAGTTATTCCAAAGTATAATAGAAATATTGTTACAAGGTTTACCTGAAGTGATTGTATTTTTGGACTGAATTTGAAATAGTTGAAAAAAAGCGGTAAAGCCTACAAATATATATTTCTTTCCCGCCCCCTAGCGGCGAAGTTATGCGGAATTCGAAACAAACGTACAAATAAAATTTGTAGAAAATTATACGCTCTACAACTTTGCTCTTTTGATATTTTTCACCTAAATGCATATTTTCGCCTAAAATAAAAAAAAGTGAAAAACGGCCTAAAATTTATGTAATTTTGTCTCAAAAACCATTCTTTTAGGTCTGCGTAGGTGAAAATCATGTTTCTACAAGCCAAGTACTTCACTTTTTATGTCTCACAGCTGTGGGCAGATTTTCCATAACAAAGCGAGTTCTTTACCCATTTGAAGGGACTAATAATAAACGGTACCAGATAACTGCCACATACTTTCTCCCAATTGAAACTTTATACTTTCCCAAGAGTAGCATATGAGGTGGTTATTTAGAATTGCAAAAGTAGGACATACCATGGAAAATATTAGATGCATGTAACTCACATCCACATTATATTATTATATTATAATAATATTATTATTATTAAAACTATTAGATAGATTTCGAACAAATTTGCACCATACATGTCAATTAGGCCTGTATAGATGCACGAAAAAAGGTTTTGAAAAATTTTGAAAACAACCCCCTTTTTGGCTAAAAAACCCCAAAAATCAGTTGTTATTACTGTATTACCTAAACGAAAATGTTTTAAAATATGCGGTTTTTTGCATATGGTAGGGTACATTAAGGACTACAAATAAGAAACTTTTTATCAAAATCGTTAGAGCCGTTTTTGAGAAGTTTTGATTTTTCTCGTTTTTTGGCCATTTTTCGGGGCTAAAACCCCTTACAAATAAAAAATTTGAAAAAATTTAAAATATGCCTGGAGATATTTCAGAACTACACCTACATACCAAATTTCATCAAAATCGGACCGTTATAGTATGATCTCCAACTTTGTACACATCCTAACAGACACACGGACAGACATCATAAAAAAAAACACTTTTTTGGGTTCAGGGAGCACCAAAACAAATAATTCAACTAAAAATATTTTTGGGTTCAGGAAGCACCAACACAGATAATTCTACTAAACATTATTTTGGGGTTCAGGGAGCAAAAAAAATTTTTAATTCGAAAATTTGTACGAAAACAATACTTTCTCCATATACTACGTATAGGAGGGAAAAAGTAAAAATGTATAGTTTGTATAGAACAAAGGTGTTAAAAAAGTAACTCTTATCCTAATTGTAGTATTTGTAAATACTGTAAACAAGTTATCTATTATTTGTTTAAACAGTAAGCGTAGGCCACAACAACCAAGTACATATTACTGTTGGGTGAATCGAATACAAATCTAACACAGTTTAAATTTAGGAAGATTGCATTCAAATTTACACTCAAAGAGCGATGACAGACGCGTCGTGCAGGCTGCCCTGCTCATGACTATCAGCTTGGAAAAAAAGCGCTGTCTTAAGGGTCTGCTGTAGTGGCAGCCATCTTGGATTTTTATCCCATAAGAGCAATGTTAAATTTCAAACCATTTATTTCGTTTATTTTTTATCATAAAATTGTTTGCAAGGTCTCATTTTAAGCACAGTCACAATACGCATCCGTCTTGCAATTTACATTTTTTTTTTATGATTTTGATTTTGACATTTTGTCAGTACAAAGTTTGAATTTTTTTCCTAACACAATAAGAAATTAATAACGAAAAATAATTTGCAAGAAGGATCCGAAATTTTATAAAGAATATTCAGTTTTTTTTCAACACTCAATTACAAAAGATAGACTTATAAAATGGTTTGAAATGAGGCAATGTCAGCGCAAGAAATTGCACTGTTTAGATAGGGATATAGTGAGAGGCGTTTGCGTTCCGGTGGATTTCTCGTTTACTGGAGCAGACCCTTAACGCTTCAAGCACATTCAATTGGCGCCTTGCCTAATAAAAGAAACATGCCACCCAACAATATTCCGTGAATAACCGGTAGTATTTTAGTAAGCGCAGGCGCTAAAGCTATTGCCCAAAATGCACAATAGTTTTGTTATGTCGTGCTTATACGTTCAAAAATAATTACGTGAAACTTCTTATGCACGATAGTATATTATACAAAGCGTTTCCGCAATGCGAGAGTTTATTGAGTGTGTTGCATGGGTCAAAATACAGGACAAATTCCTACAATCCTTGTCCAATTTTACAATGAACAATATTTCATTAAGACATCTTAATAAAACTGTTCCATAAATAATATAACCACGAATTATAAGTCTGAAACCGTAATCATTATGGTTGCGCAATCTGTTTACTAGCAGTTAACAATAATGCTTGCTAAACTTTAGCAAATAATAAACGAAGTATTTGCTCCCCCATCAAGCAAATGTATTTCATTGATGTAAATGTATGACCATCAAATGACGTGTGCAAAGCGTGTACCAACGTCCTGAACGTGATAGACGTAAACAAAGTATAATCACCCCTTTCAAAGTTTAAGCCCGCCCTCGTGCTATCAATATCATCAAGCGGAGATGTCTTCAATGCGCGTATCAAACTTTCCTCCGCTGCTGGTTCCCCCACTACCACTGCCTCTCTTGCTGCCGCCCCGCGCGCCGGTCGCAAATTTACGCGTTTCGCGCTATGTTCGGATGCATTTTTATCATATTTCGTCAACATTATTCAAAAATCGAAGGTATACGAATTGTAAGTTTTAATGTCTACTTTCAGAATCCATTTGGTAAATTTAAATCTGGCCTCTCAGGGTAATAAGGCGCATTATACAACAAACCACTTTTGTTTATACTATAATTATAGAAAAACTATTAATGCGAAAAATGTCATCTTCCGCATGTTTGAAGTACACATAATAAACAATAATTTTCCGAAATATCTGCCCTTAGGCCCTAATATTGTAAATTAACAAAGATACAAATTTTTTTAAATAGTCATTATTAAGCGTTTTTTCAACTTTTCTCGGTGGAAAATGGTCCGATTGGGGTCTATAATAAAACGTTTTATAGGTTTTTTAATTCTCAACAAATGTCCCGTTATAAGTATCGTGATCCATTCATAATATTTTAAAATATCAATGATAAACCAAAAAAGTCGTAATTTATTGTTATTTTTGTTTATAAAAATGCGCAAAAGCTCATTGCCTGATAGTTTTTGCATTTTAAACATACCTATGTGCTACCCTTAGTGACTGTGCATGTCGCTTGCTGTTAAATTTAATAACAAAATTAGCCTTTTAGTTTGCTCTATAACTGGTCTATCAGGTGGAGTTTATTATGGTGGTCTCGCTAGCTTCGAAATGCATCCAAGGCATACACAGTGTAACATTCAAAAATTCACAAAAAATATAAATGAAAAGAGAAAAATTAATGTTATTGGCATAAAATTGTTCAGGAAATTCCAATCTTTAAATTAAAAGACAAATTTGTTGTAAAAAATTCTTTATAACTTCTCTTAAAGGTAATTACTTTTTTTTTACAAATTTTCCAAATATTTAATTTTATGGCTAAATGGTTAATTTTATTGAAACATTGCTAGAACAAAAGTTGTAGCTTTTTTTGTAACAAACATTTTTTATTTAAAACTTTTTTATAGGATGATTCGTTTTTGAGTTATGGGGGAAAACTGGTTTTTGAACACCATTTTCCAAGAGGGCAGCCATAGCACAGGTTTTTTTGTGAAGATTTTTAGTATGTTATTACTGTAACTAAATACAACATATGTACAAAAATTCCTAGCTTTACGAGTTTTTTTTTAGGTAATGGGTTAATTTTGATTTAAAATTACTACTCTATAAAAGATGTTTAAATAACTGTAATCTAAATTTAATAATTTGGAAAGTATGACCCCTACAGGTAATAAAATTATAAAGCATTGTTTATGCAACTAGAAACACACCTGTATTTAACTCCCACTCAAATTTCATTTCCTTTATACATATTAGGCCGTGTACATTATTTTGTACACACGGGCTGAGTGGCAAAATAGCACACATTATTTTATAATAATTGCAACTCGGACATATTATAAAACATTATTTATTAAAACTGTATAAACACAAACGTATTCAATGGGAGAATTGTTTAATGTCGAAGAATTGTAGGCCTACTGTTCACACTACACCGACAAAAATTCCATTTTGTAATTTGTAATTTAGATTCTTAATGTAGCTTGCGTTTTAAATATAAATCGTTTCTTGGCTGAATGATGAACTCATCCACAAGTAAATCGAAAATAAGAAAAAGATTTATCACATAATCTATAAACATGACTGTGTAGAAGCCAAATTTGTTATTAAATTATGCCATAAGCAGTGTAGAATGTACGGCATATGCAAAACATTTATATAACTTCTCAAATATGACTAACATATATCTGAATTCTGTTTAAACTTTAAAACAATAGAGGTAATAATTGCTGGAAAGGAAATATTTGTACCATTTATAGTTTTTACCCACTTTAATAATAAAGTCGGTTGTTCGGAAACGACATTAAAAAACTAAGATTTTAACTTGATTTAATTTCTTTGTTAAATTAATAACAGATAAAATGTTTTATTCACATGTTCAGAGGGTTAAAAACACGTCTTATAAGAAATAAATCATTAGACCGATCTTAAAATAAAACCAACTAATTTCAGCAGTAAAACGTTCCATCATTTCGTACGTAGGCGTAAAAATGTTCAAAATTATAGGCCTAACCTCAATTACATCAAACTAATTTGGAATATAGATTGTTTTAAATGTATTCACACAAAATAAAGAAACGCGATTATCAAAAGTAAAAAGTGAACGTGTAATATGCAAAACTCACCTGTACTGCACCAACGTAGTCTTCACCCTACAGAAGTCGGAAAGATTCTAGAATGATTTAGTTCAAAGCTACCTTAACCTTTGCGCAACTGCATCGCGCATCTCGATAAACAAAACAAGTAGAATAGAAGAAGAGGGAGGCGAGGTAAAGTTTGATTGTTTATCAGTTCCAATGACTCACTGTGCGATAATTTTAACCCTAATCTTAATAAATCTAACCGTGTTCAATTAAACGAAGTATTGCACATTTCTAATGTGGACATAACCTTGAAATTTGTCACAGCACCAGGCTTTAGGGTGTATATTATATAAAGCATATGTATATATAATAGGTTATTAGGACGATCCGTTCTACCTGAGGGGTGTCTCTCTACGTTTTGAGGCAACTATAAACCCATTTTAATTCAAATTCACCGTTTTCAAATGTCCTGTTCTTACTTGGTTATAAGTTAAAAGATTTTTTTTAAAAATATGTTAAACATGTTTTTGTTTTAAATAGACTGTTTTGAATAACTCCAAGAAAATAAGAAAAACTATTGCACTGAAATTAAATAAAGTTAGTTTGATTTAAATGGGTTTTGTCTGTTGAATATGCACTAGCCTAGTTGACAAAAATTAGGTTAGCTTAAAACTTATTTATTCCATAAATAACATTTGACAAAAAAGTTTACAAATTATCTTCTGTGGATAGTGCCCACACAGATAGTGCATGGCACGAGTCGTGCACAACCTAACTGTATAATAATAATTATTTAAAAAGAGAAGAAAAATACAATTTTAAAATTCACAAGAAATTATAAATAGGTCATCACCAGAACAACAACGTCACTCCTTACAAATAATCAGAAGTAGAACGCGAGATAAAAACAGCGGCATATAGGCTAAACATAACTTTATACATACTCCGAAAAAATGACGGACTCACAATAATCCATCCCTACTTCCCCCCAACCATAATGAAATTTGCTTTTTATAGTCCTTATCTTCATAATTTTAAAAAGTCAGGTTTTCTGGAAAATTACGGAAAATCATCTGTTAAACGTAATATGAGTTAGTCGTGGTTACAGATCTATAAAGCATATCTGTTCTTATACCCACTGCTTGAGAATGACGAGTAAAATAAGAATGACTCGAAATAGAAAAAATGAAACTGGATTTTTGTGCAAAAAAATTAAATGAGTTTTTACATAAAGTTGTCTGATATTAAAAACGTTTCAACAGTCATACAGCTCGTCAGATGGATGTCATTTTGGTTTACGCAGCGCCATCTTCATAACGGATCTCTGGATGACACCTAAGGGAGCCAGTATGGATTTGCAAGCGCATCCCCAAACTATTATCCCCCCCCCCCCCAAGCAAAGATTGGCAATAAGCAAAGTACAACTTGTGAATAGGGCAGTCGTAAATAATTTGTAAATAGACATGCGAGTTTTAAAAATTATTTTACAAAATTACAATTGTGACTAATAGCTTTGAAAAATATCATCAGAGCAGAATGTGTTTATCTTTCTGCAACGGTTGGTGCTAAGACGAAAAACTTTCTGCAAGTGCGGGCGTTTTAGTAGTAGGCCTACAGTAAATTAATTAATCCTAGAGATTTTAATGGTGAACAAGTCAGCAATTCACACAAGATAAATTCTTTGTCTTTATTGAACCAAGTAATTATTTTAATTTCTATAAAATTATAGATTTGACTTAAAACTTCTTTAATCCTTAATTTTAATTTACATTTTCTTATATTTTGAAACATGGCAAGGATTCATTCATATCTTCTTGGATTCTCCTTACAACTTTAGATGTTACAGATTGGGACAATAATTTATTTTTTGAGACTGGTTTGAAGTGGTTGTAATACTGAGTCCCGTATTCCTGACAGGGCAAGTTTCAAAAATTTACTGTTTCCTTTGTAACCAGCAGGAGGTCATTATGTAAGCCAAAATATCAGTAGTGCCAATCTCTTCACATGAAAGATCGCTGGCAGCAGGGCGTAAAATACAAATAAATAATAAATACAATGACAAATAATGTCCGCAAAAGAATACGACGTCCGAATATTATTAGCGCTAAATTTATAAAACGCAATTTAATATACAAGAGCGTAGGTCCGTAAAAAACCCTACTCCCGAGAACAATAATTTGTTCTTGTTTCTATGATATACCGGCATTAAAACTTAATTTAAATTACAACGGCTAAGGTCCGCGAAAATGTAATTCTGTAGATAAAATTTTTACGATGTAAATTATACGAAAATGGGTTGAACTTATAAGTTGGGTTTAGAATGGATCAAACGAAAATATTTATACTTGTAACGTAACTAGTATGTTTTAATTTGTGAGTGAGGGTTTGTTTTGTTGATTAAATAGTGCTTAATGGACATATTGCATACTATGCAATATAACTTTTAATTTTATGTTCTTTCAATGAAGATTAAGATGTTCGTATCGTTATTCAAGGCTGTAACTAAGAATTTTGAGCCCACCGCCTCTACGAAAATTTAACCCCTGCGGTACTTATTATAATTTCTGTATTGCCGAGACCTTCCTTTGTCAATAATTATACCTTTTCTTGTGAGAAACATAAAGAATAAATATTTTAAGAAAGTTTAACAGTTTAAATTAATACACCCAAAACCTAGAAGTTAAAAAGAGATTTTCATTTTTTCAACAGAGGAAAAAGTAACTGTCTAATTTTACAACAAATGTAGAGGCAAGAAACTACTAAGAAAAACACTGATATGCAAGTAATTCAAATTTATTTATTAACGATTTTTATTTTCATTCATCGTCATTTTTTAAATCAAATTACACTTGCTATTTAGCGTCCCCTTACCATCTTTGCCACCACCTTCTTACGGCCCTGCCTTAATAAGAGTATTTTAAGTTAAATTATGTACTATGACATTATGAATTTTATGTTTCGTCAACAAAGACAGATTTGATTTGTAGTTTATTTTATTTGATTTTATTTGAAGGTTATTTGATTTGATTGGATTTAAGTTTATTCGATTTGTAGTTTATTTGATTTCAGCTGTAGTTTATTTGATTTGGTTTGTAGGTTATTTGATTTTATTTGTAGTTTATTTGATTAGATTTGTAGGTTATTTGATTTGATTTGATTATTTTGTAGGTATTGATTTGTACTTTATTTGATTTGATTTTATTTGTAGGTTATTTGATTTAATTTGTAGTTTATTTAATTTGTAGGTTATTTTATTTCATTTTAAGTTTATTTGATTTGTAGTTTATTATGCAAAAAAAAGGATCACTACTAAAATTCTGCAGTGCATTAGATATGTTAGCTTTGCAAAAATGCAATGCTGGTTGCCTATATTACAGTTGTATTAGAATGGTCTGCTGAATTATGCAACAGTTACTTATAGTTTGTATACAGTAACTTGGCGTCTGTAGTACCCTGGCTACCTGCTACAGACCCTAAGTAACAGGTAGCCAGGGTACAGACTATAGAATAGTCTACTTTTACAAATCAACAGTTTTGTTTTCTATATCATAAGACATTGTATAATCCACACCTTTCCCTTAATATACAAGAAGTCACAGTCCACCCCTGTGCTAAATATGCCAAGGTGTACAGTACGATTTTTTTAACCGTGCCCTCGGCTCGGCTAGCGCACGGTGGGCTAGCGGTGTAGAGGGGAGGGATTGTAAAGGCAGTTCCACAAACTTCGATTAAACAAAACTGATCGAATAATTATTCGAATAAAATTATTGAAATAAAAACTAATTGAATGAGTCGTCTCTTGTTCGAATAATACTGTGGTGTGGTTAAGGTAAATGCCAGACACCAAGTAGGCCTACTTCCCCCCAGGCAGGAAGTTTTCCCCGGAATCTAACTCCAGACATCCGTACCAAGCAAACCGTAAGTCAAATGAAAAAATGTTTAAAATAAAATATTTAATTTGGGCCTTTATCTAAAACTTTCTCGCGAACACTTTGTCTCTGACCAACAAACAAAAAACTTTTCAGCGGTGTGAAAATTGCATGTCATTATTAAAGTACATTGTTGTAATATTGATTTTTAAAATATGAAATAGGTTTTGTAATGAATTTTCTTTTACATCATACGAATCGTATGGTTCTTATCTGCGTATCCGTGAAAGTTTCATAATTTTACATCGCTTCTAAGTGTATTAAATGTCAGTGTTATTGAAGCTCGGTTTTCGCTGTTTCACGCCGCTAGGCTTAGTTTTCGTGGAGTGGCAGAGCTATTTCTAATGTTATCATTCAGGTTAGTACAATTTGGCCGAGGGCACGGTTAAAAAAATCGTACTGTACTTTAAGAGTCGAGCCTGAGTCCTGCTTCCTTATACTACTTATTAACAAACTGTCATTACATTTGAGTTGGGACCCCTTATATACACAGATGATACAACCCTTGTCATATCTGATTAAGACCATAGCGCTTGGAGGTCAAATCTTTCATAACTTTAAATCAAGAGTATTTTAGCAAACTTTATCTATTGCTTATAAACTTTGATAAAAAGAAGAAATTACAGCACGATATAGATGTCTTTGCAGATTATTATCAACTAATTTAAGTAGAAAGTAGAACATTTTTTCAGTTTAATAATGGATTTGCAACTTAATTGAAATAGGCTAATGCATTGACCACAAAATTTAACTCTTCGGTTAATGTTCTGAAAAGTTGTCAAATTATTGCTCTTTACGTTTTAAGATATGTCATGATATTATTGTCAATTTTACTGTCATCTTCAATGTTATGTTACTATAATATGTGGAAATGTTTAAAAGAGATTCATGCTAAAAGTCTACAAAAGTTTGGAGTTCGGGCTATTTTTGGTAAGGAGCATATCTTGCCGCTCTCATTAACTATAAAGTGTATTTATAATTTTACTAATACAAGTTTCACAAATAAGCAGACCATAGTCAGATACATAGATGTGGCACCAAAAAACGCATAATTTAACAATACCAAAACATACCTTCTCAAACTTTAAAATCGTTAGCAATGCTTGGGGCCATCCTGCTCAAGTACTTAAAGCAAGGCATTTTTTGTTCTGTAGAAGAATTCATCTATAGAAGGTTTTTTATTTATTATTATAGACAACAACATTTACATAAAGATCTGCAGAGAAACCGTCTATGTACTTGAATTTTGTCCACAAGAAGGCAATGATAAGTGCTCAGGGTTTTCGATAAAAAAATTTCCACGAAAATAGATTGTTAGTTACGGTTTTACAGGGCTATTCTATTCACGATATTTCTAAGTTATAAGATGTAAAAACTGGTTTACTGGATGTAAATATGTCCCTTTTTGATTCAAAATTGAAATAGTTGGGATAACAAAATTAATTGTTATAGTTTTCAAAATAAAGTGAAAAATTAAGTATATTTTCTAAAAGTTGTATTATAATTTTAAATACTAGGTATACAAAACTACAAAAATGACTAAATATTGAATACAGTAACTGAAAGTCTCAAATTAAATCAATATGCTTAAAACTTCAGGTACTCAACTCCTACAAAAGTGAGTGTACGTCCGTACGTACATACATACATGAGTAACATATAATATAACAGCTTATTTCACCCATCATCTGTAGTATTTAAACAAACCTATTGTAGATTATACGTTGGGGTTATGTTTACAACTTCAATCTTTATAATTAATTCCTTGTGTGAACTTGATTTTTTAAATATCTATACTAGCCCAGTCGGTATAGGTTACAACTACCAGTAATTTGCAATACGGCTGAATTTTTTTTATAAGTACATTAAAGTATGTAGATTAACATAAAAAAAAGTTTACCAGTCTATCGATTTCCCAAAGTCAAAAAAAAATCGATTATCATTTGTTTTTCGATTATCCTTAATATTTCGAGCTGGAATAAAGATAGAGGAAAATAAAAAATACCACCGTGTAGGGGAGGTATTTTTCAACAAAAAAGGTCATATGTATTTATTTCGTCCGAGCAATGGTTTGTCTGGAAAAAATTCGATAATGCAGGTATGTATTTTGCAGCAGGGGAAATCACTAAAAGGGGACATCTTATTCATATATAAAGCGTTGGGTCATTCTAAATTAGCCGAATTTTAATATATCAATTGAAACTTGACATAGGAGTTAAAATATATATTTTAAACATTTATGCTGAGTCTCAGCTTGTTATCTTGAAAATTACCCGATCTAGGAGTCGATTTCGATTATCGATTTTACTAGTACCGGACTCACGAACTAATTTCAATCTATTCCAGTTTCGTCAATTTTTGGAATATCAACATCAAATTTGTTTTACAAGTTGAGTACACCAGTATAAATATTCTTAGTAAGTATGAACGATTTTTTTAATGTTAGTTTTAAAAACGAGGCGCTTGAAAATGGTCTTCTGTTTTACCTTTCTCGTTTTAACTATAACACTTTTGGATTCAACGACTCCATTTTCGACATTTTTTAACATATCGATTTAAAAATTGGTACAGAAGTTAAAAACACAATTGTTTTTTGCTACACTTATTTTAAAAACTATATTTAAAAAATTGACTAATCTGCAGCCGATTAACTCGAGCGTTTTGATGAAAAATCTAAAAAGGTCTAAAATTATACTTTTTTAAGTTACTTGTGCTTTGAAAAGCAAATAATAAAAAAGGTTTATACTCCTTGATCTTGTTTGAATCTATATATTTAACTTGTAAAAAAACTTTCAGGTTGATATTTTGAAAATTTTCTAAACTGGAGCTGTTTAAAATGAATTGGTGGGTCCGGTACTCCTAAAATCGAGAAATCCATTAATAAGTCAAGTGGCTCTAGATCGGGTAATTTTCAAGATAACAAGCTGAGACTCAGCATAAATGTTTAAAATATATATTTTAACTCCTATGTCAAGTTTCAATTCGATATATTAAAATTCGGCCAATTTAGAATGAGCCAACGCTTCATATATGAATAAGATGTCCCCTTTTAGTGATTTCCCCTGCTGCAAAATACATACTTGCATTATGGAATTTTTTCCAGACAAACCATTGCTCGGACGAAATAAATACATACTAGGGGAGACCCCTGCGTGCTCCGCACGCCAACCCCCCACTCCCCAACTCCCTGTTATAACCCTAGCTAACCTGTGCGAAGTTTTTGCAATTAATGTAGGCCTAGTTGCTTGATTTAATAAAAGATTGATTTATTAAATTTACTAAAAAGACAATTTCATCATTGATTGATTTATTAAATTTATTTAAATTGATTTATTAAATTTACTAAAAAGACAATTTCATCATCACTAATTATCCGTTCACCTCCATAACTATTGAACTATAAAACAGAAAAAGATAATTAAGCAACAGCAAAATTAAACATAACCTACTTCAATAAAGTAAATTACAACATAAACTAACCATGTCATGATAATAAAACATGTGCTGTTATAATCAGCTGATCTGTGCTATTATATATTTTTATGTCCAATAGAACTCCAGATGATAATAAAACATGTGCTGTTATAATCAGTTGATCAGTAAATACAATGTTATTGAATAGAAAATATTTTAAATTACATTTTAAAAATATTAAATGATGGAATAGTAAAATTTTAAGTAAAATGGGCAAATATAGAGTTAATTACCTTTCATTTAACACAAACTGCATGTCAATCGGACCAATAGAACTCGAGACCTCACTTGGAATAGGCTTAAACAATTTTCCCATGTTAAATTGCCATAAGAGATTTTAATTTCCGTTTTTTGAAAATTTAGTGATGTAATTACTAAAATCCAAGTAAAATGGGCAAATATAGAGCTAATTACCTTTCATTTAACACAAATCGCATGTCAATCGGCCCAATAGAACTCGAGATCTCACTCGGATTACAAAAAACCTTTTCAAATTAATATATAGATGACCTTTTTTGTTGAAAAATACCTCCTCTACACGGTGGTGTTTTTTATTTTCCTCTATCTTCATCCCAGCTCGAAATATTAAGGATAATCGGAAAAAAAAATGATAATCGATTTTTTTTTCGACTTTGGGAAATCGATAGACTGGTAAACTTTTTTTTATGTTAATCTACATACTTTAATGTACTCATAAAAAACAATTCAGCCGTATTGCAAATTACTGGTACTTTTGGTATAAATTGACCTTTACCGACTGGCCTATACTAATATTATAACGAGGTAAAGTTTGTTTGTTTGTTTGTTTGTATGTAGGGGGTAATCTCTGGCGCTACTGAACCGATTGAAAAAATAGTATTACTAATCAAAAGCTACACTATCCCTGAGTAACATAGGCTATAATTCATTTCTGTAAAAACCTTTTTTATTTTAATATTTGTAAATTTAGTCGAAAAAATCTTAGGTTAGGCCTGGAATGATAAACTAACACATGTATTTACATTTATTACCATAGCAACCAATTGAATAAAATAACAGATAATATAGATGTTTGCTTCAATATTTCCATTAACAGCTGATTTCAAAATTTGAAGCAATTATTTTTGTATTTCTAGCTTTTAGGTTAGGGTTTTAAAGTCTAGACCTGAGCTTTGCTGGTTCTTTTAACTATTATTAACTGCTGTTATAAAATATAAGAAATAATTTGGTTTGAACATTTAACATTATTTACCATCTTAGTTTTGAGGTTATTATTAATACTACAACTTTATTATAAATAAAACATAACGTATGTTTTTAGAAGGTTCCATTGGGGGTTGGCATGTGAAGCACGCAGGGGTCTCCCCTAGTCTATATAATATAAAAGGCAAAGCCCTCACCACTCATCATCACTAATTCTCCCACTTCCCATGAAACTAGAGAGATGAAATTTGGCATGTGAATACTTTGTGATATAAATAGGAAAACTAAAAAAATTTCATTTTGATATTCAAATTATTAGGGGTAGTTTTGACTGATCACAGTTTCTCAAAAGCCATACCACCTAGGAACTTGAAATTTGATACATGTATTTGCCATACAGGCAAGAAGGAAATAAGGAATGATTTTAAAATATTAATAATAAGGAATTGTTTTAACCCTTATTTTTTTTGTCCTGTAAGGGTTGAAACAACCCCTAAAACAATATATATTGTTTGTTATATATCTAAAAAAAATTACCACATTGGAACTTGAAATTGGGTACACATAATGCTCCAAGGCACTAGATGCGCACTAAGAAAGGATTTTAAAATATTTGGCCTTTAAGGGTTGAAACAACCCCTAAAACAATACATATTGTTTTTAACATATATCAAAAGCCTAAACTCCTAGAGACGTGAAATTTGGTATACATATTTGTCATAGAAGCTAAAGGCCCAATAAGTAAGGATTTTAAAATATTTGGAATAAAAGGGTTGAAACAACCCCTAAAAAAATAAGTATTGTGTGTTATATATCTCAAAAACCTTACCACCTAGGAACTTGAAATTGTATACACATATTGTTCATAGGCACTAGAATCGCACTAAGAAAGGATTTTAAAATATTTGGCCTTTAGGGTTGAAACAACCCCTAAAACAATACATATAGTTTGTTATATATCTCAAAAACCCAATCTTCTAGGAACGTGAAATTTGGTACTCATATTTTTCATATGAGCTAAAGGCCAGCTAAGTAAGGATTTAAAAAAAATTGTCCTTTAAGAGTTGAAACAACCCCTAAAACAATAAATATTGTTTGTTATATATTTCAAAAACCTTACCTCCAAGAAACATGAAATGTTTTACACGTATTTTTCATAGGGGCAAGATTCATACTAAGAAAGGATATTAAAATATTTAGCCTGTGAGAGTTGAAACAACCCCTAAAACAGTAAATAATGTTTGTTATATAGCTCAAAAACCCTATCTCCTAGGAACGTGAAATTTGGTACACGTATTTGTCATAGGGGTAAGATGCATGCTAAGAAAGAATTTTTAAATATTTAGCCTGTAAGGGTTGAAGCAACCCCTGATCAATAAATATTGTTTATTATATATCTCAAAACCCCTACCTTCTAGGAACGTGTAATTTGGTCCGCGTATTTACCATAGGGGCTAGAGATGCACTAAGGAAGGATTTTAAAATATTTGGCCTTTAAGGGTTGAAACAACCCCTAAAACAATACATATTGATTTTAATATATATATCAAAAACCTAAACTCCTAGAGACGTGAAATTTGGTACACGTATTTGCCATAGGGGCTAGAAGCCCACTAAGACAATATTTTGAAATATTTGGTTTGTAATGGTTGAAACAACCCCTAAAATAGCAAATGTTGTTTGTTTACTTTCCTTAAAGCTGAAATTTTGTACATATATTTCTTACAAAACACATATGAAAAATAAATGAGTTTTCGTTTTGCTATGTGCTGCTACGAGTGAAATGTGTTAATAACCCCTAAAACAATAATTATTAATATTGTTATACATTCCTTAAAACTAGAGAGCTGAAACTTTGTACATTTATTTGTTACACGATACACATAAAAAGTAAACCAGTTGTACATTACGTTACATGCTGCTCAGGGTTGAAATGTAATAACAAACCCTAAAAAAAAAATCAATACTAATTGGTATTCTTTCCTTAAAGCTAAAGAACTATATTTTGGCACTTATTAATTTTAGGAAAATATTTAAAACGTAAGCTGATCAAAACTATACCAATCTATGTATTTGCATATTAAAGACGTATCTGGGTGATCTGCAAACATCCAGCTAAGACTGTGATTTACCAGTCTGTAGATTTATTGGTTGAAAAAAAAGATGCTCTTCACTCTGAATTTTTTATTTTTTATTGATATAATTTATTTAGCCCACATAACGTGACAAAGACGATTGACGGGTGGCCATTGAACAATAAATGCCAAACTAATTGAAAATAATAAACGAAAGAAAAATATTACAATATGTTATGAATAAATAGTGATGCAAAAAACAAATTCCCAGTAGTGAAGCACGGGTATTCAGCTAGTGAGTTTTATAGAACTAATGTATGCTATATATAATACAATGTTATATTTGCTTTGAGATTAAAACTGAATATAAATACAACCTTTTATCATCAATATATTCGCTAATACAAATTTAAAGAAGAGATACCCATCCATTTAACTTCAGAAACATTCGTCGTTCATCTTCGTATAACATATTTATAATCATATTCGATTATTAATTTTTTCACCATAATATTAAAATGGAACTTCTAAATCAGTTGATCTATCAATAAAATAAAAAGCAACTAAAAGATAGTTTTTATCTTTCTTTAAATATATCATATCCGCTGTATGACTTTTTCTAAGAAAACTAATTCTTGCAAACCTCTATTTAAGAGGTTAGGAATATTGACACTTCCCTCACTGTATATTCTTGAGACAATAATGTTTATTAGGGTGAATTACATTACGGGTTGCAATAATGAAAAGAAGCATCAATATAACACTAGGGCAAAAAATAATTTCGTGTTGCCTCGGTATCGCTTAAATATAGCTTCTAGGACTTCTGATTTTGTGGGGAGAAAATTCTTAAACAATCTTCCATTGTGTATTAAAGAAATTGCAAATTCATTAGTATTTGAGAGGGCATTGAAAGCATTTCTGTTAAAAAAGGCTTATTATAGTATTCAGGAGTATTTAGATGATGACTTGGGTAATTTTAATGATTTATAAAATGTTGATATGTATTTGATGTTGTATGTATGAGAACTTTTATAATAATCTTCTGTTTATGTTTTAAAAAATGTATAGTTGTAATTGTGATTTTAATCATAGGGTTATGAAATTTATGTATGGTGTTATTGCACTGTGTATTATTGTGTTTGCGTTTTGTTATTATGGCTTATGTTGAGGACAATGTCACCAGTTTTATAGCTCTTGCTATATGTAAAATGTTATGTGACAATAAATAAATAAATAAATAAAAAATTTTAACAAATATTCCTACAGTTTTATAATCCTTATAATTGTACACATTTAACAAATTAAAAATCTCCATCAGCATAGTTGTTAGGTAAGCCTAGATAGTCTGTTGTTTTTAAATAGTATTTTTTTTAATGATGTATTTATTATCTTCTGATGTGTGTCTAATTAATTTGCCTGTGATTGTTCATGGGGCTTACTAGTAATAGTATTAACTGACAATATTGATGTTTTCTATTTTTTCTGTTAATTATTATTTATGTTATAGGTTGACTTCAATGAATCAAACCCACTGATGCTATGTACCAATGTTAAAATTTCTGTGCATAATGTATGCATTGAACCAGAAAATAAATATTGTAGCCTATTATAAAAAAATAAGTAATAGTATAATAATATGAGGCGGGTCATAGCAAAACTGGCTAAGTGCACTTTTGGCGAGAAATGAAAGATTATTGTGGTTCTGCAATTTGCATGTAAAACTGCATAAGAAAACATAAATATTGTGTCAAACCCTGCTATTTATACCTTAAAAACTATATTAAAATTCTGCAGTTGAAGCAAAACTAGCCTATTTCATAGCAGTGGTTGATGCAAAACTCGTCATTTTCATTCTACCAATCCGTGCATTGAAGATGGGTAAAATAAAGCCATCATCAGTTGGAAAGGGAAGGAAACACGTCTCTCTGCCTCAAAACTGGGCAAGATTTAAAGCCAAACTTAAAAGGTAAGACAACAGTGTAATCTTAACATCAAAATAAGTATTATAAGCTTTGGTAGGACTGGTGTTCTTTTAAAAAAATCCTAATACTCCAAGGAAGTTGGTTACTTGTATAATAACATATTAAGTTACAAAAACATTCAAGGACTAGACCAGACTAAACTTATACTAATAAGGTTTTATGTTTTAGACATCAGTCTACACAACTGCCGCAGTAGCCTACCCTACCTGCCAGCATAAGGGAAATAATTTTTAGATGCAAGTATCTTAAAATGCAAGATATAAAGGAATTTGACACTAATATGTATAACAGTAGTGAAAAGATTACTCAAGATTGCTACATATACTAAAGTATATTGATGCAATATAGAACCGAAAAAGAAGACCGGACATGGATCAAAAAGTGTATCTATAAACTATTTTGTTAAAGTAAAAAACTCTGATTCTTTTAAATTGCTTATATGTTAAATAAACCTCCTTAAATATACTAAATATATTTAAGGATAGGGTTCAGAGGATTGCTCGTAAACACTTTATAAGTGGAGAGATGCCCAAGGAGACCCGTGAGGGTAACAAAATGTGTGCACAATTTCATAAAAGATTTGCAAAGCTCCTGTGAACACCATTATTGTAGTGGGAAATCCATGGTACGACGGTATCTTCCAGGTCACCTCAGTATTGCTAAACTTTTCAAAACTAACAATGATAAATCTCCAGATCATCTCAAAGTAAAGAGATTTTTTTTCGATATATTTTTAGAAAAGAGTACAATATTGGATTCGGAATTCCTGTAACAGATGCATGTTCCAAGTGCCGTAGTTTTACAGAGGAAATACAAAATGAAAAAGATCCAGAAAAGCGTTCTAAGATCATTGATCGATTATTGAGTTGATAAAATGCGCGCCAAAGAAGAAAAGGAAGGCCTTGAAACATTATCTTTTGATTGCCAAAAGAATCTAGTTCTTCCAAAGGTGCAAGACCAAGCGGCCTAGGCCTACTATATAGTAGACAGTTATATACGTTTAATTTCACAGTCGTAAGAGGATCGTCAAAGCAAAAAATAAATAAGGAAAATGCTATAATTTACACGTAGAATGAAAAATTAATATGCAAAGGGTTCTAATGAAATCTGTTCTTCCGTATTTCATTGCCTTAACTTATTTGATCTGTCAACATGTTCTACACTACGACTTTGTGCAGATGGTTGCGAAGGACAAAACCGCAATTCTATAATGATTTTTATGTGTTAATACTATTTATTAAACATTGCACCACCTACCATTATGGAAATAGAATTAATTTTCCCAATCCCATGACATTCTTTCATGCCTTCTGGTAGGCCTATTGAAAACAATATCTGTTATAAATAACCCTAAACAATATATATTGATGTATTTAAATACCATGGAAATGTATAGGCTACACAGGTTAGGAACAGACTGCATTGTAATGGACTGGAAAGAGACAACAACATCAAACTTTAAAGAGATTAAGGGTAGGCACTTTAAGTTCTCCCAGTGCAAATGGTTTGTGTTTTACAGAAATCCTATTGCAACACCATCAGTACATGGGAAGGTATTTTACACCTCAGACATCGGGGAAGGAAAACAACTTGTTAAAAAGGGATGTAAAATCCAACAAGTTTTACTATCAGAAGTCGTACATGGAACCTTAGTAAAACAGGCAAAATTAAAGTACATTGAAAACCTGCTTATTAATCATTATGGAGAGAATTGCCATGCCATGCCAGACAATGGTTTTTTAGATCGTTTTCTAGATCATGGCATTGTTGGACCGAATGATGCTCCTGAAGATTATTTTTGTGAAGCCCACGAAGAAGAAAATCTCTTTAAGAGTTTAGATTCAAGAATGTGGCGTTTTCATATTTTTGTTATTAACAATAACATTGCAACTAAGTTTCAAGAAAGTTTTATTAAGGTTGTATTAACAATTTGTAAACTAGAGTAGACTTGCATTTCCTCTTATTGTGGTTTTATATGCACAACTGTTTAGTATTAATTACATTTGGTAAGAAAAACACATTTTCCATTACTACTGTTGTTGTTTTCATTATTTTACACAAAAAATATATATTTTTTAATAGTAACAAAGTCAAAAGGTTCATAAATGTATATTAAATTAGACTATAGCTAAGATGGGTGAAGTTTGTTGAATCAAAACTGGTTAAATTCACCAAATGGTTGATGCAAAACTGGCTATTTACATTGTGTTAAAGCAAAACTTACTAAGTGCCATTTTAAAACTACTATAACTAATTAAAAATAACAAATGTATTTAATTTTTAATTAAACAAAACTTACTACATCCTTTACGTCTCACAAAAAAAAATACATAAGTTAAATATTGCAACTATTAAAATTAGGGGAAGGTTTTTCGTGTTTCCTTTCCTGTAAAATTTGCTTTTTTACACTTTGCCAGTTTTGCTATGACCCGCCTCATATATTATGTTACATAACAACAGCCTTCTTGAGTCAAAAATATTGATCTTCACTAAATAATTGTATTGTATATTATTAAATACTTTAAACTTTATAATATAATCTTTGTTATCCAACTAGGTCCTATAATTATATGAAATCTTATTACACGAGCAATTTTATTCTTGTATATTTGTATATTTATAAAATTCGTGGATCTAGCTAACGGTTCTAACGATTTTGATGAAAAATTACATATAGGGGTTTTTTGACGTCAGGAATCGAATGCGCTAGGTCTTATGTCCTAAATGTGCATAAACTCTGAAAATGCGTATAAAATTTAAACTCTGAACTTCTTTTTATACAACCTTTCAAGTCACTTAGAAGGCGAATAAATACAACTTCTTTTTATACCACCTTTAAAGTCATTAAGTATTCGAATAGATACATTATAGATACAATCCAGATGTTAAAAATACTGAGCGATGCTCGGTCACCCAGCACCCAGGTACAAACGAGCCAAAAATTAGCGAGAGCCTTTAGCGAGTTTTCCAACTGCGAGCGAAGCGAAGCAGCCATCTGATGCCGTAGGCTGAGGCGGGTTTGGGACGCGAAGCGTCCAGGGGCAGAACCCCTAGTTATAGTTTGTACAAACATCCCAAACTAATTTTTCAACCTCTGATTTTAACTTAAATACAATAGAAGCTTCTCCATAGACCTTCTCCTCTTACGCCTTCTAAATTTATTTATTACTATATATACAATTACACCAATTTATCACATAAACTGGCAAGACTGAAAATCTGACAAAAATCCTTAGAAATTTTAAAATACTTATACGTCATTTTATTTTCTAAAGTAATTTCTAGGAATTTGTTTTAAAATACTTTCAATTAAATCATAAAATAATATTTTTATTTTTACTTTTTGTTTTTGTTTTGTTTTTTTGTTTTACTGGACTGGGTACAAATATTTTGTGCTGTAGGACTGTGAGCAGCACAAAAAAGTGATACACAGGTATTTATGAAATAAAATAATACACTAACTTAATCCTTGTTTGAATTTGATATAAAATTTAGATTATTGTTCAATCCGCTTACTTTTCTTTAATTTCTTGAAATTATAGCCTATTATTATTACAAAATATTTATTTACAATAACTAAAATATTTATATATCTCTACATTATTATTTGAAATGTGTACTGTAATTGAAAAAACAATTTTCTGCGTTATTGTGCAATTATATTAATATGATACAATATACATTATGTATGATCACATAAAGTATATATTCGAGCATCATATAAACATATCTAGAAAATAAATCAATATAGCAGTAGCATATTGGTTTAGAGTTTAGAGTTTATGTTTTGATGGTGGCTGTAGGTTTGTTGACATTGATTTGGGGAGTGTATATTAAATCTTCTGAAACAGTAGGCTAATAACAATTTGATATTATAGGTATGGAGATGGAATTGAGAATATTTTGGGATATTTTGTACATTCTTGTTATTACGTTTGTTGTTGAAGCTTACGCGATGTGTTATTATGAAGAACCTGAAGAGGTTAGGGATCATATCAGACCTAACCTATAGAAGGTCAATATTATTTATTATCATATTCTTTCAATACCGTATATTTAAAACAACGATCGACATTATGTATACTTAAACGTGTTATTTGCCAAGTGCTTGTGATTGAACTTAATGACCTTCGGTTTTTCGTAGAAATTGGATTAATAAAATCAAGTCTTTATTGACTTGCCTAGTTTATTGAACTGTTGTGGAAATATTTATACTTTATGTTGACATTCATGTTTACAGTGTTGAGGAAACAAATATAAACATGCTTTACAGTGTTTTGTGTATGTCTTTGGTTTTATTAGTAAGTTCTCCATTCACATTCGGTTTTGAAGAAACCATAGGAATAGGGTGTCCCACAAAATGTACATGTTCAAAAGCTAATGCAAAATCACAAACTTCGATCAAGTTATATAAGTTAAAGTGTGGTGGTGGAGAAGTTAAAATTTCCTCTATTGAAGAAATAGATTTTGCCAGTTTTTCGAATGTAAAGGATATTGTAAATTTGTAAGTATTAAACTCATTTTATTCTCATTTTGGTGAAATTACAGTATACCCCCTCTAACATAAAATGTCAACCTACACATGTTTAGTAGGCCTTTTTTGTAGTAAAGTTAAGTAAGTTAGTAAGACATACTTATATTATGTAATTAGAAACTGTAAACATGCAGTTTTGTGGCCCATAACTGTACCGTAAGTTAGATTATAGGTTGAGGTTTTATTTTGTATGTAGTCATTGTAGTTTAAAGGGCGTATACTGTACTGTTTAGCTATTATTTTTTGTACAATTAATTAGTGTTTAGTCATTATATATAAATCGGTTTCATAAGGACTGGTTTCTGCAAATAGCGCAGGCCTAGGGCCTACTTAGTGATAAGAGGATTTATTTTTAGTCCAAAGATAGGCCTATAATAAAACAATCCACACTTCTACGCTACGGATACTATAGACTATTTCCTTATTCCACATAGAGGAAGATGGAAATGCTACAAAAGTACCATTTTCAAACTCAGATTTCTCTGGTTTAAGTTAAATGATTTTAGTAGTTTTTTGCTTGTCTTCTTTTAGCCACCTATATAATGGCTGTATAATTATACCTGTCTCTCAAGCCATTTTTGAGTTATGCACCCCTGTACTCACGTTTGTCATGTCCAGGTTATATATAATATATCCTATGCTGTGCGTGGGCTTGGTGGGGATTACTAAATTATTATCAAAGGCTTTGGCTAAGACTTCACTCAAAGTTTTTTGAAATTTAGAAATAAATTTCTTACTAATATAGCCTACCTTTAATTAAGTACATATTCCTTACTAGTAGGCTAGGCAAATCTTTTCTGCATAATTAAAACTGCCATAAATTATCAAACATATCCTGCAGGTTTAAAAACCACTGTAAGTTATTGTGCAAACTTTGTTCTTATTGAAGTGAAAAAGTGTGTGTATAAGAATTATTTTAATAAAACGTTTGTTTTTTTTCAGGGATTTGTCTGAAAATAATTTGACTTATATGCCTGCAGATGTAGGACTGTTTTCTAACCTACAAAAATTGTAAGTAGGTTTTATAATTTTGTAATACGGTATTTTAGGCTATATAAAAGTAAAATATAAAACACTTATCTTTGCATTTGTTATATATAAGTAATATAGGTTCCTTTATATGTTAATACGGTAGTCGTAATGATTGTTCCACAATAATGTATTTTTTCGTATATTTTTTTATGAGAGTGTTTACTATTTGTTTATGTTATAATGCTTGGAAATGAATTTATTGAACATGGTAAATTTATTATACAAATCTTTTTTGTTGCGTAAATTTACCATGCGACTTTCGGCTGATATTTTTGCAGATAACGACTTTGTTTTACATTCTTCTATTAAATGTTGAATACAGGTAGGCCTAAACATACTGTGACTAAAGACAATAAATTAGAACTTCAGGCTACTTTTTTTTCTATTCTTGCATTTCTGTTGGCGTATAGTAAATTTGCGCCTACTTGTTTTATCCGTCCATAATAGAAAGTAATTTTAAAAGCAGAATAAAATCTTTCAACCTCTTCACTGTAACTACACTTCTGCCCTTCTTAAGCCTTCTTCTACAGTTTACTTCCAAATGCATTTGGAGCCTATTTTCATACAATATTCTTAAACACAGTAATAACTGAGTGGCTTTGAAGAATATATAAACTAAATAATTAGGTAGATTTACGCATCGACCACAGAATTAAATAGACTGGGCAAGTTGAACGCAAGAGTGAAACCAGTTTTAGAGTCAAATACTCACAATATAACGGATGCAAGTCGCGAGCCGTCGAAACAAAGCTTGTATTCTAACTGTTGTTTGATAAAAACTGCAATATAGCTAATTTTTTCAAAAACTACTTTTCGGAAAATGTATTTTTACATCCAGGCCTACATTTCTCTCGCTTAGCCTACATGACGCAACTGCCCTAAAAACAAAAATTTTTCTCGCAAATGCAACTTTTTGATGTCACGAATTAAAAAGTGTAAAAAAGTTTGGAATTTATTTGGTTTTTGAAGTGCCAAACCATTTTTATTTTCAAATTGTGAACACACCATTAGAGTCCCACACTATTAAACTGTAAGTTTGTCAAATTTCAAAGATTTTAGAGCATTTTCAGCTATTGCAAATGAATAGGGCGCACTGAAAATTTCACTCCTCTCTAGGCCCGCTTGATGTTTCTATCCTCACACAAGATGGCCGACCTAGCTTCAATTCCCTCAATGTACAGGCTTGTGGCATTGACCAGTCTATTTAATTCTGTGGTCACTGGATTTATGTCACCGTTAGATTTTATAATATGCATAGGCCTACATGTCCTCATTTAGAAAGTTATGTGATAATGTTTTAGTCATTTGAATTTACTAAAGTGATCTAATCAATTTGTATTTTTCAGGGATTTAAATAAGAATCACATTACTCAGATTGAAAATGGAGCTTTTAAAAACATGACCTCTCTCAAACGGTTGTAAGTTTTATAAACATAATAAATATAACATAGGCTAGTATTACAATTTACTGGTTGAAATTTCAAAGTTTTCATTGTTGTTTTTCAGAGATATTTCGAGTAACAAAATCCGCCGTTTAAACCGTGAAATGTTTGAAGGATTAAGAAACTTGGAAAGATTGTAAGTTACATATAACTTTAATGTTATATAAACAACTGTGTTACCTGATGGCCTATATAATTTTTATTTGTATCAGATTTAACTTTTTAATTATATAAATGTAAACAATGTATACATACTTATTTAAAGAAAAATAGGACCTTGTAGTATTTTCTTTTCTGAAAAATACTGAAATTTTTGTAAACATACTAGGTCAACCTGAGTTCCTTAAGTGTAAAATTATAGGCCAAATATTTATACAAAACATTAGTATTTAGTTTTTAGCTAAGTAATGCCAAATTACTTTAAAAACTATAAAGTTAATACTGGCTGAATTTGGTTTTTGGTTTATATGTCACCTCATACATGAATTACTTATATAAATAAATATTAATCAAGAGTAAACACTGTAAGTACTTAGGAGTGATAATAACACCTCAAACAATAAAAAAAATTTAAGAAACTACCAGTCATAGATTCAAATCACTTTCATTTATAGACACGACAGCCAGGGTGACTAGATTATCGAGAAACAACTTTACTTAAATAGGGAAGAAAGAAGTTTCTCTCCTACATAAAATCCTAAAGTTTATGAAAATCTAAATTGGAACTATTTCAACCAAATTATTCAATCATTGCTGTAACCAATAATTCAAACAACAAATGAATAAAGAAGTACCTTTATTAAAAATTGTTTTTTTGGATTAAAAATATGTAGCCTACCTACAGAATGATGTCTCTACATTATTGTTACCATATATTATTTACAAATTCTTTATTAAACTTTAAATGTTGAGTTACTAATTAACTTTTTTTTTTTATTTAATTTGTAATCTGGATTACAGTGGTCCATGATTAATATTTAACTATATTATTTATTTGTGCTGTTCAGGGAAACTTGAAATATATTTTAATGCACTTGTATTTATTTAGGAAACTAAATCAGAACTTCATTGGTCAAATCAGAGAAGGAACGTTTGATGCTTTAATTTCACTTAAGCAAATGTAAGTATGATAATACTGGCCTTCTCATGTACAGTTGGCAAATACATTCTTGTTTAAGTGTGTAACTCTCAAACTTGTCATACAAATGTATAAAAATGTTAAGCAGTATTATTTTTTTTTTTTAAGGAAGTAATTTGAAAAAATGTATATCAAACTGAACATAGTATATTATTATTTCTGATTGCCTTACTGAACTGGTTAATTTTATTATAAATTAACTTTTTTGTATACTTACTGCTCTCAGTCCTTTATTTTCCTTTCCAATCCAGGTTGAAAAAATATTTGCAGAGTTCTACAAACATTATTATAAATTTGATGTGTTGTTTTTTATTAATGCAATCTTTGTTAAATAAACAAAATACATTTCTACAAAGTAAAATTTTCTTCATTATTGCACTTTTCCCTATATAATATTAACTTTGAATTTTGACTTAAAGTATGTTTAACTTGTGCAGCGATCTGAGCAGCAATCCTCTGATTTGCGATTGTTCACTCTGGTGGGTTCTCGAGTGGGTTCGCAACACATCCGTCAAGTTCTCTCCGTTGCCGAAGTGCAGCGGACCACCTCCTTTGCGAGGGCAACCTTTGCGGAAACTGAAAGTGACTATTTCAGATTCCCACTGTGATTGGCCGGAGCATGAAGAAGTAATAACGGGAATAGAACTTCGGCCGGATCAAAATCAGGTAGAAATAAAACTGCTATTTGTGTATGATTTTATGAATAACTCAAATTTTTAAGACTTTTCCATGGTTTAATTAAATAAGACGGTTTGCGATTAATAACATTGGCTAATATGTTTTACATTTAATGATGTCACTAGTTATCATGTAGGAAAGAAAGCAATTTTAATTTTTTATATTGCGTTTTTACAATATAAAAATAACTGTTTTTATTTCTCACATGAAAAGATAAGGTAGGCCTATGTCTAAAAATTTAGCATATTAATGCTATAAAATTTGTTATTTTTATTTCACAACTCTTAAACATCAATTTATTCCCCTCCACAGCTCCATGTGAATTTGCCAAAGCAGTCTTTAAAGTAATTTTCTGAAAGCATATTGAAGGTCTCCATCGCGTTTTCAATCACAGGTTCATGTGTCTCGAATCTCATTCGTTTCAGTACTGAATTCAACATTGGGGAACAAAAAAAGTTACAGTGCAAGGTCGTGTGAACAGGGTGGATGTTCCAACAAGGAATCCTCAGTCTTCAGTCTCCTCAGGTCGTTCCGATGGTTCTAGTTTGATGCAAACTACTATAGAATTTCAAGAACAATTTCACAAGCAGCCGCCAAGTAATGCAGTAATAATAAATATTGTTGACAAGTTCCATCCTACAGATAGTGTTTTGACTTGGCGTAAAGAGTACGCAGGCCGTCTAAAAATGGGCACTAGAATGGAAACTTCAGTAGAGTTAAAAGAAGTTTTCACCGGACATCTTTGAAAATGAACATCAGCAATACATCTTTGAGAGAAATGGTTAAAAACCTAGATGGTTTACTATATAGAATTTAAACTGGTCAGTCTTTAAATGTAAGGGACAACAAAGACACGGTAGTTTATTACGTTTTAATGTTAGCAATGAACTATGAAAACCCAGGGTTTCCACAAAATTTATTGTTTTAAATGAGTGAAAATATTTATGGTAAAAATTCTCCCTGGAGTTGTAAGATCCGTTACAGCGTTAACTAATTTTAAACAAGAAAGTAATAATGAGCAACGTGGCCTGACAACTATCACCAATGTAACCAGTGGTTCTAAAAACTCACCACATCTGCCTTAATTTCATATTTATTTTGTCGCATACCATAGTTCAACATATAGTTTGGCCAGATAGAAACATTTACATGAGAAAAGCTTTATATTTAAATTTAAATGTGTTTTGACTTTTGCTGGATTTTTTATTTTAGAATCGGACCGTATAATTTGTAAGACGAATTACAGTAACAATATTAATTGCAGTAACTTACTAAGTTGTATTTCGTTGGTCGTGTAGTTGTAGGGTCTTACCTCCTGTGCACAGGGACCGTGATTTCTTGAGGTCATGAAGCTGTTGAAGTATCGTTGTTTAAGTAATTAATTTTAGAGTTATAAAAGAATAGTCTTAGTCATAAAATTGTTGAATATACTGAGCACTACGTGGCTCGTTAAGAAGTGTAGTAAAAGATTGATGTGTAGCCGTAGCATTAGAACTTTAAAGAAGATCTGTTTGGAAAGCTGACTAGTCTTGCCATTGTACGATTGTACAGAGCGCATAGCTTAGAATCGGTATCGATCGATCAATTGTAGGGATGTGTCGATACCAGATTTTTCGATTCCCGATACCGATACCGATACTTTGAAAAATCGATTCTCGATTCCCGATACCGATACCTAAAAAAAAAAAAACAGCGAAAAAAAAATAAATAAAATGACGAATGTCCGCAAAGAATACGACGTCCGAATATTATTAGCGCTAATTTTAAAAAACGCCGGCGTTAAAAATAATTTAAGTACCACAGTTAATGCCCGCAAAAAATCGATGCCCGAATATAATTAGTACCAATTTTATGAACTACCATTGGTGAAATGTTATTAAAAATACAATGACGAATGTCCGCAAAAGAATACGACGTCCGAATATTATTAGCTCTAATTTTATAAAACGCGGCATTCAAACGCAATTTAATATACAAAAGCGTATGTCCGCGAAAAAACCTACTCCCGAAAACAATGTAATGTCCGCATAAGAAAATACAATTAACCTACAAACCTAGTCCAATGAAAAACACGTGAGAGTATCAGTAACGAAATAGCAGAATGCGTTGCAATTTAAAATAAAACAAGTTTTTAATTATTCGGAATAATATTTTGTACGACTGACTAGGATTGCGTTACTCGGAATATCGTATGTTTTGTTTCTGAACGTTCAATTCGGATAAGTTTAGAAATAATCGGAACTTCAATCATCGAAAATTTGATTCGACGGCGTCCGTTTAGTCCCGCCGAAGTCTGAACAACTTGTTAGAACAAAGTACTGTAATATCAAGTTAATAACGCTGTGTGTAAATACTTACAGTATTCAGTTTTAGTGCAGTGTTTTATTCATTTTTTTAAATTAAATTTAAATATTGCGTCGATTTCTTCGGGTAATTAAATTTTGCAGGCCTACTCACTTACGAGGGCTGCCAAGCGCTCGGCTGACTCAACAGCCGCCGCTGTTCCGTTGAGCGCCCAAACTCCCTGAAGTCTACAACTCGGCTGATTATGCGAGTAAAAACCTTTAAATTCGGAATTACGTGCACGACGTGCAGTACTGTAATGTACTTATTTATTTACAGTACATTTCCGCTTTCGGATAATCGACACTATACTGAATCAACATATTAATTTGATTAAGTTTAGTTAGTTGAGGATATGTGGAAACTTAACCGGAGTAGGCTAGTCTTTTCAGCAATGACATCGAAGTGTGGCAATATTTTATAATAGACGTTGAAAGTGATGGACTTTTGTCTGTAATTTAACTTAGCTGAATACTTGTATTTAATTATTTGTACATAACATACTTAATCATTTCAGTATTCAAATTAAATCTTTTACTTTACTCTTAAATTCTTGTTAAATTCCTTGAATAATAAATAGAACCGATTTGACTCTAGAACCGGGAACCAAAAAAAATGGAACCGACCCATCTCTAAATAAAAAGTAAAACAAAGGAATTCCGTCCGGACTCCCATAAAAATCATAAATCACGGGTAACGTAAGTCCCAACAAGTTTTACCCGACTTCAATTATTACTTTGTTACCGATCTATAAAATGTGTTATTTTTCTTCACAATAGACACCCTAATTCTATAGACACGATAACAAACGAATCCATAAGTGTTTGACCTTGAGCCTACTCTAGACTTCTTGTGTACAAATAACAGCCTACGCATGAATAAAAATAAAACAAGAAGCGTTTACTTATGAAAGGAAACAATTGCCTAAAACATTTTACTGGGGAAAGTGTCCACTTACATAAAATTAATAATGTTTTACATTTTCCCTACTGATATTTATTGTAAAATGCTAGTAGAGTCCGCGGTGATATGGCGTAAAATGGAGTGGGGGAAGGTCATTGACCTTGGGCCACGCCCCCTTTTTTTGGGTGTTTTTTTGGGTCTTTTTGGTTCCTAACCCAAGCCACGCCCCTTTTTTTTTGGGTGTTTTTTTGGGTCTTTTTGGTTCCTAACCCAAGCCACGCCCCCTTTTTTTGGGTCCTAACCTAAGCCATTTTTTGGGAATTTTGGATTTTGGGTTTTTTTTTTTGGGGGTCCTAACATTTTTGGATTTTTGAAGATTTTTGATTTTTTGGAATTTTTGGGGATTTTGGGAATTTTGGGGAATTTTGGGGATTTTGGATTTTTAAAGATTTTGGGGAATTTTGAGCCGCCATCTTTTTTTTTGGCAGCCATCTTGTTTTGTAATAATTAATATTTAATTTAATTTAATTTTTTGCTTTGAAAAAAGTTTGGGTGTCGCCGAGAGTCGAACCGGGTATCACCATGACCCGAGTCCGCAGCGCTAGCGGTTAGGCTAGGCCGACTCTGTTGAGAATCTACTGTTTTGTGAAGTATATAAGTTTACCATCCGTCAGCAACCTTGCATCAGGTGCACGGTGTTATAGTGTCGTCGGGATATAGTATAAATTGTATTATAACAACCCAAACATTACCGATCGTTCCCGAATCCGACCGAAGGTCACTTAGAGAAATTATTAGCTTTAAATTGTTATAGTACCCTTGTAATATAGTATAAAGTGCATTATATAAACCCGAACACTACCGAATGCCCCCGAGTAAACCCGAATCGGACTTAGTCAAAATAAAGACTTGCAAACCGTAATTAACCGAACGTAAGGCTCTGCCGCAACCCTCGAAATTCGTACTTGGACGAAATAAAGCTTAGACTAACCATAGGCGTTGCCGCACCCCTTGTAATATATTTCTACCGGTCTTACCCGAACCAAAACGACGGACTTGACCGAGCTTAGGCTTCGCTGTACCCCGAATTATTTTTATAAAATGTGTTATAACGTATGGAAAACCGAGCTAACCCGAACGTAAGATTCTGCCCGAGTTCAATCGAAGGGCACTTAGCCGAAATAAAATTTCGGCCAAAATTAGGCTCTCCCGCAACCCCCGAAATTCGTACTTAAGCGAAATAAAGCTTAGGCTAACCGTAGGCGCCCCCGCACCCCGTGCGTATGATTTACACTATTTCTACCGGTCTTACCACGAACCAAAACGCCAGACTTGACCGAGCTTAGGCTTCGCTGTACCCCCGAATTATTTTTATGAATGTGTTTTAATGTATGGAAAACCGAGATAACCCAAACGTAAGGTTCTGTCCGAGTACAACCGAAGGGCACTTAGCCGAAATAAAATTTTGGCCAAAATTAGGCTCTGCCGCATCCTTGCAAACCGCACTTAGGCTAACCATAGGCGCTCCCGCACCCCGTGCGTATGATATACACTGTTTCTAACAGTCTTACCCGAACCAAAACGCCGGGCTTGACCGAGCTTAGGCTTCGCTGTAACCCGAATTATTTTTATAAAATGTGTTATATTGTACGGAAAACCAAGCTAACCCAAACGTAAGGCTCAGCCCAAGTCCAATCCGAACTTAGTAAAAATTCAAATTTTGGCTAACATTAGGCTCGGCCGTAACCCATGCGTATGATATACGTAACTACATAACCGACCAAAATATAACGTAATGTTTCTAAAAAGTAAAACAAGTTGTATTCGGTCTAACTCAACCCCCGGGGGTCACCCCTCCCCCAAATTTTGCAACAAAATTTCGAAAAAAACGGAAATGTTAATGATTTTAACGGAGGCTTAGGTGCAAACGAATTCTAAAATACATTTCTTACACGTAGGCAGCTATTCAGCACCGTCGTGATTAGAGCAATTTCCCCGCAACGGAATTTCTCCGCAATGGTTATTAATATAAAATTCACTCAACTCAACGTAAGGCTCTGCCGCATCCCATGCGTATGATATAACTGTTTCTACCGGTATTTTTCAAACATAAGGCTCTGCCGCAACTCTTACAAACCGTAACTAAACCAAAATAAAACTTTAGCTAACCTAAGGCTCTACCGCACCCTTGTGTATAATATACGTAATTACATAACCAAACGTAACCGAATCCGACTGTATTACTTAACGTTAAAACTTTCTCTAACTAAAATTTGTTTCAATATAAATTCTCCATATGTTTGTCGGTAGACACGGTAGCTTAGTAACACAATCACGGTTTTAGCTTTAACATTAAAATTATCAATAATTACTCTATGTTGTGTACCGTTTATTCGATTGGTTATTAATAAAATGTCTCTGTTTTATAAAGCGTTTCTTTTTTACGCGATACTTTACCACTTCTACGACCTTAGACTATGCCACACCCTTGATTTACATCAAAACTTTCGATAATAATTTTATTTTCTAAATCATTTACTAACACGATTATACTTAACGCTTTCCCCGAATTTTGTTGAACCAGCATTCTGGACTTGCTAACTGACTAACATTTCTGTACATCGTTATAAAATCGACACCCCAGCTAGATGCTGACTAGACATTCCAATAGTTAGCAAATGTAATGTAAATCTTTTACAAATTTTGTGGCCCAGACCTATCCGATCTTTTTCGAACTAAAAACTTAGGCTTAGCTGTACTCGTGACTGTTTATACTGTACAAACCTCGCATAGATTGTACTTTGAGGTTATGTTACAACTTCAATTATTTATTATAATTACTTGCCCGAACGTAAGGCTCTCCCGAGTCCAACCGAACAACACTTAGCCGAACTAAAAATTTGGCTTACCTAACCTTAGGCTCTGCCACACCCTTGTGTATGATATACGTAATTACATAACCAAACTTTAGTCTTACACATTCCAAACGAATCAGTAAACTTATGTTAGCATGTGTAACAATGCCGAGTCGGCAGAATTGTATCCGTTGTACTGTCTAATGAATTCGCTGATTCTCTACCAGAACGCGCTACCGTCGGACGGGTTAATATTTCTAAAACTCTCTACCAGAATGCGCTACCGTCAATACCTTGTAAGAAATAAATTACATTTAAATTCTTTTTTATTATTTCCCCATATTTACCATGGCTGCTATTAATTGCCAGTTTTCAATACACAATGTTGTGCAATAGCCTCTAACACCATTGTACTAAAATCTCGTTACACAGCGTTAACCCAGGAGTCAAGGCGGTCACTGACCCCTAGACATGTACAAAAACCGTGTCACTCTTTTCCAAACACTTTTTTTTTGTTCACATTAAAATGACAATTGTATAACAGTTACAGTAAAGAAATGGTTATAGGAATGACTCATTAAAACAACTTTGTTACACAAATACAGTTTATTATTAATAATTCCCTCTCATTACAACACTAAAGTATTTACAGTAATAACGGCTATTAGAATACAAAATACATTGGATATAAATAAAAATACAATGTTTTGGCCATTCGCCCTGCCAATAATTTCGGTGTTTACAGTCCGTGTTGTTCTTTTAACTTAAGAAGAGAATCGTAATAATATTTAGCACTTTTTAAGGCACACTTACTGTCGTATTGAAAGTGCTGAGGTAATATACAATTAACCTCTGTACAGTGGGAGTATCTTTCAATCTCTGGTAATTCTTCCACGTGTGGCAGAAGCTTTCTCAAAAACTGAGCTTTTTCCAATCCTTTTGTGTAAATTATGGAAAACGGTTTGCAAAGCGTGCGTATCACGTCTTCGTCGTAAGGAACGTCACCTTCTTCCCAGCCGATATGATGATAGTTTTTTTGTAACCAAAGGGCTGTCCTCCGAGCGCCACTATTCAGTTGATCAAATGTATAAGGCGGTTTGAAAACAACGACACTGGAAAAATTCTCACCGACTATAGCAAACTCTTTGACTATAAACTTATAGTTGTTATCGTGGTAACCGTGAAACTCAACTACTGCCTGCATATTTTTTGAACAACTTAACCTCTTCGTACAATCTGTCCACTTCGGGGAGTGTGCTGGAAACGAGTTCGTCTGTGGTCAGGCATTTAATGATGTACTCGCGCAAATCCTCCTCGTAATAAAATAATTCTTTAATACGAAGGTTTATCAGAGGTATGGCGTCTTTAAACAGCCCCCACTCCGACAGGTTCAAGTTTAAAAAATGCTGACCGTCATTGAATGTAACATAACGTTTTCCAAACACCGTTGCTACTCGAATATTTCCAACACTTAGAGTAAAACCGTGAGTAGCCTTTCCTTCAAGAGCAGAAGTTATGTCCAAAAGTAATATTTCGTTAAACACTTCGTCTGTAAAGAAAACAAAATTTTTACCCGCCTGAATCAACAACCCTAGGCTATAACCCGTATGCTGGAATAGTCCTGTTGCTGCGATTTTTGTGCACTCGGAATTTAGGAAATGTACTGATTTTAAGAAAATACCCAACGATGTGTTAGGTAGACTCCCTACGACCATCCTCTCTGGCTCCATGATCGTTACTGAAAAGTTACCTGAATTTCAAGCTTGGTTTACTACTGACCTATAGCGAATGGGGGTATCGCTAATGTCGGTGAATATAAACGCTGTATAAATTCTGGAAAGGTTTTGTGTTTTTCGGTTTAAAAGGCAGAAAGTAGAACTACAAGCGCGTCCTTATTATGCTTTTTATTTTCGTTTATTGCTTGTACAATACTTGTAATTGCCCGCTTTAGCTCGTCTTTGAATGACGCAAAGTTCATTCGTTTTAATTTGGCTCCTTAGCAATTGTAACAGCATAGTTGTCCATAATGCCCATGGCTAAATTACCTATACGCTTATAATTACAGTCATAGTATTCGCACATATTAATAATATATTTTTTTTTTTAAGTTAATGTATTGTTTATGACCCACGTTTTTAGTTCATTCAATTGTCGCAAATTTACGGCATCTTCGTACCCTAAACCATTGGACATACCTACAATACGTTTACTATTAACATTAAACAACCCACCTGCTTGGTCTGGAAATGTTTCATCTTATGATTGTCAAATATCGGTTCCAAAGCGACCGCTACGTCTAACCCTGATTTCGACTTTATAGGCACAGGAAAAATACTTAAGCTAGCATACGAGTCTAGGCTATTTACTAACCAAACCCAAACTAC
>JAGFPH010006071.1:63547-77020 GCA_018207615.1 Philaenus spumarius | reverse complement strand
ATGCTCTGTGTATCAAACTCAAAATTCGGAGGTTGGCGTGCGAAGCATGCAATGCATTGTGTATTGAAAATACTCAAATTACGGGGGTTGGCGTGCGAAGCACGCAATGCTCTGTGTATCATACTCAAAATTCGGAGGTTGGCGTGCGAAGCACGCAATGCACTGTGTATTGAAAACATTCTCAATACGGGGATTGGCGTGCGAAGCACGCAATGCATTGTGTACTGGAAATACTCCCAATATGGGGGTTGGTGTGCGAAGCACGCAATGCACTGTGTATGAAAATACTGAAATTATGGGGGTTGGCGTGCGAAGCCGCAATGCTCTGTGTATCAAACTCAAAATTCGGAGGTTGTCGTGCGAAGCACGCAATTCACTGTGTATTGAAAATACTCCCAATATGAGGGTTGGCGTACGAAGCACGCAATGCATTGTGTATTGAAAATACTCCCAATACGGGGGTTGGCGTGCGGAGCACGCAACGTATTGTGTATGAAAATACTCCCAATTTAGTGGGTGAAATATTCTATACAAGTTGTGTTGTCTGCGACTACTCAGTTGAGCAGTCTGCCACTTGGAGCGTTAAACAAAAATTATAATAACCCAAAGGAGGGTTCTGAAGCCCTCACAGCCCCCCCGGATCCGCCAATGAGCCAAACACACACTTTTGGAAGAAACGTTTAATTGTAGTACATATTCCCAAACATGATATCTGCTTGGGTTAGTTGTGTGGAATACAGATACGCCATTCAACCGGATTAGAATAGTAAAGAAACTGTGAAACTTTTTTGTCGTTCGTTCAGACAACTGACATTCGGTGTGACTGATGACGTCTATATCGTAGTAACTAACCTTGACGAAGACAAACGTTCTTTTGTTTATAGTTATTCGCTCGTTACTATTGGAAGGACATTTAGTATACCATTTGTATTGGTTTTAGAGTAAATATACGTTCAAACGAATAAACCCAAGTTCCAATCCCCTACCTTTACGTATATGAACTTATGGGAATGTAATGAATGTTAACTAGGTTACTTCAAATTGGTTTTATGATAGTTTGGAATTTCACCAGATCTTCAAAATGGGGAGTTTACACGAAACTCAAAATCTTCAAATAGGAAGCCTCATTTTGTGACATCCAACTAAAGTGCATAACATTTCACGCACTTTAACCAAATACAAATTACCCAAAACTAAATCACGCGTAGGGTTCTACCTGGAAAATAGACTACGTGTGCGCAGTATGGGTGGGCAAAGAGGCTCTGTATTATACATCGATGTATAAACACACTGGATCGCTGGCTGCGTGTATTGAAAACGGTCCGGCTGGCCTAGCCGCTTCCCCCACCACTGGAGGGACAGCAACAACACGTGAAGCATTCAAAGTTAATGCAACGCTCACAAATGTTTTAATTTATTTTGCTCAGCTTCAACAACGGCACCAAACATTATTTATAAAATAATCATTTTAATTTCTAAACAATATTTAATTGTTATACAGTATGTAACACTTATTTTTATGGTAAACTAGTGGACCCAGCAATGCTTCGCTATTGCTTGATTTAATTTAAAAGTTAGTAAAGTTATTCCATTGAGTTAAGTGATCGAATTGCAAAATGATTTTTATGCCACAAGAATATACTACACAAATTTAGATCTATAGTTTGTAAACCTTTATCGATAATACAGTAAACCTTTTGTTTGTTTTTACCTAATCTAAAAAAACTGATAGTTGTGATAAATTGTAAAAAACCTAATTCTAAATTAGCCCAATTGGTTGGAAATAAACGTGTTTTGGTTCATTGTAGGCCTAACCTAAAATTATGTTAAGTTTTTGATGCAAATCAGTTGTTTTATATATAATATGTAACAACCAATGTTTGAATTGAATTAAAATATAGTAAGCAATTTTAGTTGATTTTTGTTTTTATTTTAAGTTGGTCAATTTAACCTAAAAAGCTGTTGGTTTTGAAAAAATAATAAACTGATTACAAATTTGCTAGTAAAGTTGCTATGGTAATGAATGTAAACAAACATGTGTTACTAAGCATTTTATACGAACAGCTGATTTTGTGCGCTATGGTCTTGAGTCCATACAAAAGAGGCTGTTTAGTTTTTTCTAAATTTGAAACTTTTTCGGAAAACTTTTCAAATTTGTCTTTATATGATAATCTAGTTCGGACTATTATGAACATTTTAAAATAAAAAAATAGCCAAATTGATCCAGCCGTTCTCAAGTGATGCGCTTACAAAGGAACAGCAATTAATTCATTTTTATTATATAGATTAACAGTTTGTGTTTAAACTATTATTATTGTTGTTGGATAAGGATAAGGAAAAGTTTAGGGGAAAATAAACTGAACCAAAACCATAATGAAAAACATGATCTGTATTAGCATTTTAAACTGCATTTAATTTACATAAAAGTATACCTAGGTATACATTACACTTTAAACATTGTTAAATAAAACAAGTTTAGTAAGTTTTTGACGCACTCCAAGCTTTGTAAATGTAGCTTGCGATGTTTTGAAATGTTACAAAATTCCGTTAAAATGTATAATAATTTTATTTACTACTAGGAACTCGACCTCTGATCGCTTCGCTCGCCAAACCCTGTACAATGTACAAACGAGCCAAAGATTAACGAGATTCATTAGCGAATTTTCCAACTGCGAGCGAAGCGAAGCGTCCAGGGGCAGAGCCCCTAGTGTTTAGTAACGAAAGGAAAAAGTTCAACTTTAGGCCTATATAAAAAGTAGTAAACATTTTTTGTAATTTTTTTCATAAATGTAAAAAAGTTTCGTAATTTAGTTCTAAAATAGAACTGTATAAAAGTATTGATCAATCTCAAATTTCTTATTTTGAAAACACCAGTTTTTATGTTTCCACTACAAGACTGCTAACAAAACTAGGCCTGTTTTGAATAGTAATTTAGGAATACTATTTCCTCTGCCCAAAAATGACATATTATTATAAAAAAGTGTAGAGGATAAATCAAAGAATTGAACTGTATATAACAACAACGTGTATCACTGTCCATCTATCACGCTGCCCACCGCGGGTCTATCCCGCCAGTGGAGGGGGAAGCTCCACGCCGGCCGGCTCGTTTCTCGAACCTTTCAGACTACTCAGCGCGCAATCCAGTGTGTTTATACATCGATGGTATTATATGAATCCGTCTCCAAAGCGCCGAGTCTCCACAGCGCCGAACGGGCTACCTGGCATGTTCTGACAGTTTTGTCAGCCGAATTGGAATTCACAAAAGCAACGAACCGTGGTAACAGCGTTTGCCCAACTGGATGATCAACACTGGAATGACGCACATTTTGCTTTGCATACATTTCATTTAAGACATTATACGCCTCGAATTTTATAGTAATGTAATGAATTTGATGTACTTTTTATGTAATTTTTACTCGTACTTTTGAGATGCTCGCAGTTAATCTTGAATGACTACGTAGAGCCTCTTATGTATTACTTCAATGATTTGGTTTTACATTACAAATCAAATCAAGGAATAACGCAAATGTTGCATACTACCTAACCTAACCTAACCTAATACTCCTCGAATTCTACAGTAAAAATATGACAAATATTTACTCATTCGCCGATTAAATTCATTGAGCCCGGCATTGAAGATATTAACCCTCGCCACTTCCGAATCACTGTGGAGACTAATTTGCCCTCGGCGCTGTGGAGACGTCACCGTATTAGACAGGCCTACAAAGTTCGTTGGTAAATAAGCCTCCTAATAAGCCCGCTGCATAGAGTAATAAAACATATGATTTAACTCAAACTCTAAATAAGTGAGAACAAGATATTGTGTCGTCTCTTTTCTATAGTGTGCAAATCTGATAGTAAATTCGTCAAAAGTGGCAATTCTATAGTAGCAGTGTTTTATGTAACACATGTCTACCTGGAATAAGAAAAGCGAGTCAGTAACAAGTGTGCTGTTTGCCATATTTAACTCTCTTACCCTGCGTCCTTGTCATTAACTTGGCGACAGATATAAAATTGTAGATAAGGGTATAGACTGGGGTATAGTGGTTTCATCGCAGTGGATATACAGAGGTGTTTATGATGTTTCCCCTGTTCTTGTGCTACTTTTGAATTCACCTATCCCCCCAAGAAGCTAGAAACTTTTCCACTTAAAATATCATCATTTATGTACATAAAAAGTCCAAGTTCATCGAAATAGCTCGAACCGTTTAAAAGTTACAAGCGTTTGAAAAATGTCTTACGCGGTTGGTTTATGTTCGGTTCGAGCTAGAAACTTTCAAAAATTTATAAATCTAAATTTCAAATCCAGTATAGCATAAAATACAATTTGTTCCATAAGATATTCGAAAGTTGTCACTAATAAACGGTATCAGGAAACTGACACATATTTTCTCCCTCATTGTAGAAACTTAATAAAAAAATACTATTACCAATTTATTGTGATTTTTTTATTTTTAACAGTCATTTTCCCATAAAAATCCATAAAATAACGGAAAAACCAACTTTTCTCAAAAACGGCTCGAACGATTTTGATTAAAATTTTACAGTTTATAGTACGTTAGGTCCCTATTAAACTATGAAATTTTAATCAAAATCGTTAGAGCCGTTTTTGAGAAAAAATGAGTTTTCCGTTATTTTAAGGGTTTTTATGGGAAAATTACCCTTAAAAATAAAAAATTCACAAAAATGAAAAAAACGCCTGGAGATACCGTAGATTAGTACCTCCATACCAAATTTCATCAAAATCGGACTACTGGTTTAGGCTCTAGGTCTGATAACATCCACACAGACACACAGACACACACACAGACATCACTCCGAAAACCACTTTTTTTAGGTTCAGGGGGACCCAAAACGGATATTTCCACCAAAAACTCAAACTCGAAAATTTTGACGAATACAATACTTTCTCCATATACTATGGTATAGGGGGAGAAAGTAAAAAAATAGGTGAAGTACCCCATTGAAAGTTTGCTGTGCATCTTGTACTTTTGAAGATCCCAATGGTGGCTTAGTTAAAATGAACACTATGTATGACTCGTTGCAAGTAATGTAATCCTTGTTTTCAAATATGTTGTGTTATGTTGTGTTTCAGATGTCAATTCAGATTGAGAAGATGGGTTCGTTGCTACTAAAGTACATACCCCACATTTGGTATTTCAACTCATTGTTTCTCAAAAGATACTGGTACTGTACTAAGGAAGGTTTGTAGACAGTTATATGGTTTCTTTTATTCTAATAATTTAACTAGTAGTTCTGTGAACAGTAGACCTCGCTCGATGAAGTAGCAAATGTGGTTTTGAGCTTAGGATAAAAATAGTGTGCCAGCAAGGAATTAACCACAACTCACAGTCACAGCGTCCAAACTGACGTAGCGCAGAAAAGAGCAAGACAGCAGGTAGCGCTCTCTCTCTCCCTCTCCATAAAATTATAAGTTTTATGAAGATATCTAAAGAATACACGTGTAGCAACATGGTTAAAATACAAAAACTTGGACGATTTTGAACAAATTTGATGTTTGCCGCCATTCTGTGAGCTTACCGTTAGAGATACGGAAAAAAATCAAGACAACAAATTTGTATAACATCAAAATTTCTATCCGCAAAATGTTATTAGTTTTTCAATTCGACTTACGGTTAAAAACCTTACAGTTTGAGAAACGGTGCGGCCGCCATTTTATTATATTTAAGGGGTTAAAAATTAAAAATGGAAAAAATTATATGTATACATGGCTCGTCCTAGGAATAAGGAACATCCATGCAAAAAATCATGACAATCGGTCAAGGCGTTTGGCCGTAATCGTGAGACCGATAGACAGAGATAAAGACAATACGCAGAGCATTGCTTGCTTCGCACGCCAACCTCCGAAATGGAAGTATTTTCAATACGCAGAGCATTGCAGCTCATGCTTGAACTCTTATAAAAAAATAAAATAAGTATACGTAAAATCAAACGGCACATAACATTTAAAACATATTTTAGTGCTAATCTCTTTAAAGAAAAATACCTGACTATAATAATTAATAATATACATATTTTCCTTTCCCTGGAAGCTAGGGGGCCCATGTTTTGGACGCAATACACAGAATACGACTTTTTATGTTGAATGTATTCCTTACTTCGTGTATTTTAGCGTGTATAAACAATCCATCGTTCTACAGTACAGAGCTCCACTTACTGCGTCCTTGTAGTTGTAATCACATTTATTTGTAATTTTATTGCTCGGATACGTAGACTTGCATAAACATGCGCACTCGACCGTGCTCATTATTTACCATTGTATAGTATCCGACAGCTGTAGATGTCACTGCACAACATTACAAGTCCCAATAACTTGAGCCCGCATCTACTCTCTGCCCTCGTCCATTTCATTTCAACTGCTACAGTGTCACATGATCACGTGATTTCTACTACTCGCTCAGCTCGCATAAGTGGATATTACAGACACACAATGAAAACAAAATATTGCACGGAAAGGAACAAAGCCAGTGTTTCCAAACGGTAACCTTCGTCATGGGCGCCCATACCTATGGACAGAGAGGGGAGGGCACGGCCCCCTTCCTAGCTCCCAGGAAAAGGAAAATATGTATATTATTAATTATAGTCAGGTATTTTTCTTTAAAGAGATTAGCACTAAAATATGTTTTAAATGTTATGTGCCGTTTGATTTTACACCTACTTATTTTATTTTTTACAAGAGTTCAAGCATGAGCTGCAATACACTGTGTATTGAAAATACTCCCAATACGGGGGTTGGCGTTCGAAGCACGCAATGCACTGTGTATTGAAAACACTCACAATACGGGGGTTGGCGTGTGAAGCACGCAATGCACTGTGTATTGAAAATACTCCCAGTACGGGGGTTGGCGTTCGAAGCACGCAATGCACTGTGTATTGAAAACACCCACAATACGGGGGTTGGCGTGCGAAGCACGCAATGCACTGTGTATTGAAAACACTCACAGTACGGGGGGTTGGCGTGCGAAGCACGCAATGCTCTGTGTATTGAAAATACTCCCAGTACGGGGGTTGGCGTTCGAAGCACGCAATGCACTGTGTATTTAAAACACTCACAATACGGGGGGTTGGCGTGCAAAGCACGCAATGCACTGTGTATTGAAAACACTCATAGTACGGGGGGTTGGCGTGCAAAGCACGCAATGCACTGTGTATTGAAAACACTCACAGTACGGGGGGTTGGCGTGCGAAGCACGCAATGCTCTGTGTATTGAAAACACTCCCAGTACGGGGGTTGGCGTGCGAAGCACGCAATGCACTGTGTATTGAAAACACTCACAATACGGGGGTTGGCGTGTGAAGCACGAAATGCACTGTGTATTGAAAACACTCACAATACGGGGGTTGGCGTGTGAAGCACGCAATGCACTGTGTATTGAAAACACTCACAGTACGGGGGATTGAAGCACGCAATGCTCTGTGTATTGGAAATACTCCCAATACGGGGGTTGGCGTGTGAAGCACGCAATGCACTGTGTATTGAAAACACTCACAATACGGGAGTCGGCCTGCGAAGCACGCAATGCATTGTTTATTGAAAATACTCCCAAAACGTTGGTTGGCGTGCAATGCACTGTGCGTCGGCCGCTTCTCATAGTGTTCAGTGTCAAAGCTCACATGTGCGTCCTCAGCAGTGAACGTTAAACCCCATACCCCGGTCTAGCCCCCCTGGAAAATATCATATGGGTGCCCATGACCTTCGTATTAGGCCTACTTAACAACAAGACGAATATTATTTTTACCAGGTCTCGGTAGCTTGTTCTATAGCCAAAAATAAGAACAAAAGTTCATATAAGCATAGGCCCGAAAATTCTTCGTTTCCCAGATATCCGCCGTTTTGTTGTGTATAGAAAATAAATCATATCTAGAGAACGGTTTGTCCGATTTAGTTCAAACTTGGCACGAAGTTTAACCTAACAATGATCTATCTCAAGAAAAATATGCGATTATATCCGATCATGCGTTTAAAAATGGCGGCTGTTTGAAATTTTCAAACCTAAATTACTCAAAAACCGTACATTTTAACGGAAAATGTCAAGACACCTTTTTTGTGCCACTTTTGATTCAATATCGGACGGTGTGATTGTCAAAACAATCGAATGAAGGATAATAGTTAAGTTATGTATAATTATTCGTTTTGTTCAACCCGGCATTCTATACCAACACAGTAAACACAACAATATTTTATGCACACACCCTGTTATTATCTTTAACTTAGCTATTGTCCTCCATCCGATTGTTTTGACAGTTAAACCATCCGATAGCTAATCAAAAGGGCTACAAAAAAGGTGTCGACCTATTTTGTTAAAATTTATGTTTTTGTGTAATTTATGTTTGACATTTTCGAACAGCCGCATGACTGGATATAATCGTTAATTTTTCTTGAGATAGATCATTGTCATATTAAATTTCGGGGTTAAACTCAACGGTCAAACATTTCTCTAAATATGAATTATTTTGTAATAAAAGAAAAAAACGGCGGATATCTATAAACGAAGCGTTTTTGGTCCTAGGTTAATATAAACTTGTTTTTCTTATTTTTACTTTCTCCCCCCCTATACGCAGTATATGGAGAAAGTATTGTTTTCGTCCAAATTTTCAATTTTGAATTTTATTGGAATTATCTGTTGTGGTGCTCCCTGAACCCGAAAAAATTTGTTATTGGAATTATCTGTGTTTGTGCTCCCTGAACCCAAAAATGTTTTTAGTGGAATTATTTGTTTCGGTGCTCCCTGAACCCAATAAAGTGTTTTTTTGGTGATGTCTGTCCGTGTGTCTGTTAGGATGTGTACAGAGCTGGAGACCATACCAACGGTCCGATTTTGATGACATTTGGTATGTAGGTGTAGTTCTGAAATATCTCCAGGCGTTTTTTTAAATTTTTTTTTAATTTTTTTATTTTTAAGGTGTTTTAAAATCTAAAAATGGCCAAAAACGAGAAAAATCCAAATTTCTCAAAACTGCTCTAACGGTTTTGATCAAATTTTTCTTATTTGTAGCCTTTAATGTACCCTACCATATGCAAAAAAACCGCATCTTTCAAAAAATTCTCCTTTAGGTAATAATAATAATAAAAAATTTTTGGGGGTTTTTGGCAAAAAATTGGTTGTTTTCAAAATTTGTCAAAAAAATTTTCGTGCATCCATACAGGCCTAATTGACAGTTTTAATAATAATAATAATAATATTTATTAGTTACTCTCCTACTCTAATACAGTAATGAAGTCACAGTGAATCTGTTTAATAATTTAAATATGTTTCTGAGAAAGTGTGTGGCAGTTTCTGGTACCGTTTATTAGCTATAGAATGAGCTACTGAAACATTGCCGTATAGTTCTGAACTTCTGAATCACCCTGTATATACGTACAGAATTCATTTCATAGCTTTTAAATTACAGTTTTCGAAGAGTCACTTATTTCAGGCATTGAAGAATTTAAATATGTTTAGGCCTACGTACCTTTACGTGTTTTTTTCGGAAATTAATTTAGCTGATTTTCGAAGTGTTTGTTAAGTTTTCTTTTCCCTAATTTAAAAGCGCTATACGGTTTGCAACGGTCGTTATAAATAAGTGATGTGCATCGTTAAAACAAAGTACTTATAATTTTAGTAATCTTCCTTGCTCAAACAGATTTAATTGGAGTAATATTCGCTGCGCTCACTTCGAGAAGTCCCCTCCTTTAAACTACAATGTATATAAAGAATGTTTGTGCCTACTTTAAAAGAAAACATATTCTGTTTTCAGAAAATAAATTGAACGTTTCAGAACGCAAAAGTGGGTCTGATGCAACATAATTATTTTCTAAATAATAACTTAACTTAAATTGTTTAACTTATTTCCTGTCACTTAGAAATACACAACCATGGGCGCCCATACCTATGGACAGAGGGGAGCCACGCCCCCGCCCCCCCTCTAGCTCCCAAGGAAAAGGTAATATGTATATTATTAATTGTAGTCGGGTATTTTTCTTTAAAGAGATTAGCACTAAAATATGTTTTAAATGTCATGTGGCGTTTGATTTTACACATACTTATTTTATTTTTTACAAGAGTTCAAGCATAAGCTGCAATGCGCTGTGTAGTGAAAATATTCCCAATACCAATACACGAAGCACGCAATGCATTGTGTATTCAAAATACTCACAATATGTGGGATTAGCGCGCGAAGCACGCATTGCTCTGTGTATTGAAAATACTTTCAATACGGTTGGGTTGGCGTGCAAAGCACGCAATGCATTGTGTATTGAAAATACTCCCAATATGGAGGTTGGCGTGCGAAGCACGCAATGCATTGTGCATTAAAAATACTCCCAATATGGGGATTGGCGTGCGAAGCACGCAATGCATTTTGTATTGAAAATACTCCCAATATGGGGGTTGGCGTGCGAAGCACGCAATGCATTTTGTATTTAAAATACTCCCAATATTTGGGGTTGGCGTGCGATGTACGCAATGCATTGTGCATTAAAAATACTCCCAATATGGGGATTGGCGTGCGAAGCACGCAATGCATTTTGTACTGAAAATACTCCCAATATGGAGGTTGGCGTGTGAAGCACGCAATGCATTTTGTATTTAAAATACTCCCAATATGTGGGGTTGGCGTGCGAAGCACGCAATGCATTGTGCATTAAAAATACTCCCAATATGTGGGGTTAGCGAACGAAGCACGCAAAGCTCTGTGTATTGAAAATACTTTCAATACGGTTGGGTTGGCGTGCGAAGCACGCAATGCATTGTGTATTGAAAATACTCCCAATATGGGGGTTGGCGTGCGAAGCACTCAATGCATTGTGTATTGAAAATACTCCAAACATGAGGGTTGGCGTACGAAGCACGCAATGCACTGTGTGTTGAAAATACTCCCAATCACGCAATGCACTGTGCGTCGGCCGCTTCTCATAGTGTTCAGTGTCAAGCTCACATTTTAGTCCTTAGCAGTGAACGTGTTATGCCCCATACCCCGGTCTATAGCCCCCTCCTAGAAAATATCATATGGGCGCCCATGTACACTACGGGGAAAATGACAACTAAAATTAATAAGGGATATCAATAATTCAAATGAGGAACTTATTTTAGCTTTGTAGGTTTGTGATTAGCCTATCCCGATTAGAATGGGAGCCGAAAGACTTCAAACAGAAACAGAGTGACACGTTGGTTGCAAATTCTAATCCCCTTTTAGAAGATCACGCGGCCAAAGGAAAACCCACAACCAAGCAATGCATTGTGTCGCTTTTGTTTGTTGAAACAGACTTTAAATAGCCTACATCGCATCGTTTACGTTATAATATAACTTTGCCGAGCTAGACTGATATTGTACGGCACTGCAAACAGTTTCATTCTTCCAAAGAAGTAAAGCAAGCATCTTATACAAGTCAGGCTTGTTGAATTTATGCTTTGAGCTGCTTAGGCTTATATTTACAGACTCCTAAATCACTTACCGTTATAATTGAAATGGCGACCTACTTGCATTCGGATGGACCAATCACAAATAGTGTTTGTAGGAGTATTGTTTATCATCCAATATTATCAACTCCTATAAAAGCGAGTGTACGTACGTACGTACGTGAGTAAAATATAATATAACAGCCGATTTCACCTATCATCTGTAGTACTTAAACAATCCCAGCGTAGATTATACTTTGGGATTATGTTTACAACTTCAATCATTATTATTAGCGAATTTCCATAATGGCCTTTAAAAATGGTAAGACCCAAGGTCGGGAGTAGCAAATTAGCACCGATCATGGTCCCCAGAACACGTTTTGGGGTGTCATTAAAAATCATATATATATGTGTACATATATGTATATATGTGTTCGCACTCTAGCGGCCGCATTTTAAGTCCGATTTCGTTCAAATTTGGTACACACGTAGGTTGTCTACGTCGCTCGGACGAGTTCGTTAGCCAAAAAAAATCCAACAATCGGAAACACGTTTTTTACCGGAAGTAACTATTTTTTTTATTTTTCCTGCGAGAATGAATTGTTTTTGAGTTTTTTTTCTACAAATATAAATGTAGGATGTTGTTCTGCACATTTTGTTTTTTTACGCGACCTTATAGCTCGCTTGGTTCCCCCGAAATCGATCAAAACGTAAAACACCATACAAGTACCCGGTTCAAAGCCATGCGGTGGATTCTACCGTAGGGTTGGCGTGCGAAGCACGCAATGCATCGTGTGTTGAAGATACTCCCGATACGGGGTTGGCGTGCGCAGCACGCAATTCTTTGTGTGTTGAAGATACTCCCAATATGCGGAATGGCGTGCTAACCATTTTCCAGCTATTCAGCACCGTCGTGAATAGACCTATTTCCCAAAATGTTGGTTGAAACCCTAAAAAAACAGAGGCCTATAAACTTAATTTTGGAAATTTGCTCAACTCACGTCAGCGGTTCAGCTGCGTGGTCGAATTATTTCTTGTGAAATTGATTCAATGCGCAGAACATTGCGTGCTTCGCACGCCAATTTTAAGCCTACGTGCTGTGGACGCACATGTGCGTCCGCTTTAAAATATTCGTAGTTATTACGTAGAAAGGTTCAAAAATACAGTAATTTCCACTCATTTAGACTGTAAATATAAAAAATAAAAGGTCGACTCCTAGCGTAGGAGATACGGAATTTGCGAAGCAGTGAACGTGTTAAAACTCCAAGTAGGGTTGGCCTAATGTGTGCGAAAACAGCCGCATGGCGTGAGTTCTTTGTTCCCGTTATGATAAACCCTGATAAAAGGAAACCTGCAATTAATTAGTACATGGTCTTTGTATTTGTTCCCATTTATTTTCCCGATTTCATTGCTTTAACTGGAAACACAAGGATCCAAATTGCCCTACTGAAACAATATTACAAAAGATTTTACATCTCATCAGTGTATAAAGTTAATTAATTTACTTGCTTTTAGACAGTTTGTTAACGTCTACTGTATGACTGTTACTTTAATAGAAACAGCCATTCAGAATAAATTTAATCATAATTTCAGTTTTGAAATTTGCGAAAAGTGTGTGTGTGTAAAAACGTTAAGGTTTATATAATAAGTTACTGATTTGTGGATACAAACGAAGATAATTGTCTGTAAAGTATTGAAATCTTGCGAAAATTCTTGTTGGTCTGTCTTACCGTGGACTCGATACGTGCACTCACAGACGTCGTAGAAAACTTCTGGTGGCGAAGTGCGTCACGTTTTTGGGCCGAATTTCGAAAATACAGCGTGGGGTATCGTTTTATATGTTTTTGGGTACGGGAAACCCGATTTTGACAGTTAAAGAGTCGTAGCGCGTCGGGGTCACGTTTTTTGGGTCGAAATTGGTCACGTTTTGGGGCCAGATTTTGAAACTACAGCGTGGGTTATCGTTTTATATGTTTTTGGGTACGGGAAACCCGATTTTAACAGTTAAAGAGTCGTAGCGCGTCGGTGTCACGTTTTGGGGCCAGATTTTGAAACTGCAGCGTGGGTTATCGTT
>JAGFPH010006071.1:0-36099 GCA_018207615.1 Philaenus spumarius | reverse complement strand
CCAGGTTGCTCAGATTACCATTTCATTCACTTACCTACGGGCGAAGCTGGGGATACATTCCTGTTAATGTTTATATATAAATTGAAGTTCCTTTGAGAAATTTTATTTGAACGAAACCAATGTTAAGTGTTGTAGATCTTAGAAATGGACAAATCTGGTTCAAGGACGGGTCAAAAACAGACTAGGATACGGGGGCCGGAATGTACATGCACAAAGGACCGTACACACAGAAAAGATACCCAGTGCCGCTGGGGCTCTACTTCCAAACGGAGGTATACGCAATACTTGCATGCGTAAAACGAATACTGGACTCAGAAAGCATGAGTACAGATGTTGCGATATGTTCTGATAGTCGGGCGGCCATAAAGGCCATCATAGCTTTAAGAACAACATCAAAGTTGGTCTGGGAATGCCAGTTACTGCTGGATCAGCTGTCGACCAGTAGGCAAGTAAGACTTTTTTGGGTCCCTGGATATGAAGGAGTAAAAGGGAATGAAGTAGCAGACAAACTGGCTAGAAGAAGAGCTGAAACTCGACAGATGGGTTCAGAAGCGATGATAGGAATATCAAGAGGCTATGGGAAAAAAGTGTAAGAACAAATTTTCAATCAGAACACTTGCACAGATGGAGAGAGACGGTAAGAGGTTAGAGACAGGCACACGATTTCATTGATAGCCTGGATGGACACCTAAGTAGAACACTGCTGGGTCTTGGCAGTCCGAAAGTGAGGTTGTTGGTCGGTCTACTGACGGGACACAATTCTCTGAAGAGACACATCCACCTGATGGGGCTGGAGAACAACCCATTATGTCGAAGGTGTGGAGAGAAGGAGGAAACTTCTTTCCATGTTTAATGCGAATGTGATGCTCTCGCATCACTGACGCAGAAATATCTGGGACAAGGATACCCTGACACCAGTTATATACGAGAGGGTATCCATGGACTCCTTCGTTTCGCGAAAAGGGCGGGTTTGATGTGAACTGCTGCTTGGACATGGGGCACAGAGGACCTCATGGTTCAGGTGCAATGGGTCCTGGTGGCAGGTCACGCAACCCCCTAATAATAATAATAATGTTAAGTGTTATTAGTGTATGATTTTCTTACATTCTTCACGTTTGATTTTCTGTGTAGTATGACACAAACCGTTGGGGAAGATATCACGTTTTTGCCTTGTAACGCAATTAGGCCTATAGGTAGTACCATTTAGGAAGGCGCGTGTTTTACGCAGAAGCAGTAATGCCCTTCTCCCTCCAACACCAGTCTTTGTCGTTTTTTAAGAAAAATACAGTCTGTGTCAAATCCATCGATTAGGGGGCCGCCGAACAATTTTTTGTATTGGACGCGCTTTCAATTACAAGCTTCTGCACAGTACTAGGATTATTAGCGAATTTCCATAGGAAAAATGAGCTATTGCAGTGGCCCTTATGGTGAGACCCAAGGTCGGGAGTAGCAAATGAGCACCGATCATGGTCCCCAGAACACGTTTTGGGGTGTCATTAAAATTCATATATATATATGTATATATATATATGTATATATGTGTTCGCACTCTAGCGGCCGCATTTTAAGTCCGATTTGGTTCAAATTTGGTACACATGTTGGTTGTCTACGTCGCTCAGACGAGTTCGTTAGCCAAAAAAATCCAACCACAGGAAGTACGTTTTTTGACCGGAAGTAACTATTTGTTGACATTTTCACTACGAGAATAAAACGTTTTTTGAGTTTTTTCTAAAAATATAAATTTAGGATGTTATTCTGCACATTTTGTTTTTTTACGCGACCTTATAGCTCGCTTTGTTCCCCCAAAATCGACCAAAACGTAAAATACCATAAAAGTACCCGGTTCAAAGCCAAGTGGTGCAAACTCGCGAGGCCACTAGGCGCAAATAAACTCTACTAATATATTGCGTACACACAAACAGCTTTTCAACACCTTCGTCAGTAGACCTATTTCTCAAATTGTTGGTTGAAACCCTAAAACATAGGCATATAAACTTAATTTTGGAAATTTGCTCAGCTCACGTCAGCGGTCCAGCTGCGTGGTCGAATTATTTAAATAGGACACATTTTATATATTTGTAATCAGCGTGATATGTTGCAACTAACAGTATAAATATCTTCCAGTTTAGTAAATGTTCGGAATTTATACAATAAGAAATACTTCGATTTTTTTAATCGGGCCATGAAAAAGTAGTAAAGCGAAAACTTTTTATATTTTTAGGGTAGAAAGAAACTTCCAGCGGCAAAATTTTAGAAAATTAGTTGATCTACATATTTTATTTCAAACATTTTTCAGTCAGATGTTTGGTTTGTCCACAAATCGCTTGCAAATAAGCGCAACCAATATTATCAGGTAATAGCCTAATGTAAACATATTGTTTTTTTCTTTTTCTTATATCTCTATAGTTAATTTATAATAATTAACTGAATTGAAGAGCGGGTCAGTTAATAATTTAATGTAATGTAAATATATTGTCTTTTTTTTATGTCTATACTAAATTCATAAGAAACTACTTGAAGAGTTGGACAGTAAATTATTTAATGTAATGTAAATATATACTATTTTTCTATTTACTTATATCTATAGTAAATTTATAATAAACTACTTTATAAGTTATAAAATATCCTTTAATTTAAATCGTATTTTAAGCGTGTTTAGTACATGTTTTATTTAAAATGTCTCGATAACATAAAGTAAATACTGTAAGCCGACATAACTAGGGTTGACTGTACAATGCTCCGCCTAAACTTAGGAGGGGAAGTGTGGTGGGATAGGTACTCTGTCTCACTCGCACTACCCGCCCTACGCGCCATCCTATATGATTTTATCTATACCATTAAATATGATAGGCTACAAACGACCTTCTTATAGTAGGGTATAACGAACATTTCCTTTGGTGAATTAAAACCATTCGTACTATTAAAATTGCATAACTGATTGTATCTAAAATATTTATTCTGATATAGATCATCTTGTTTACAAACTAAAATTTAATTCATTTTAAACCTTTATTAAAAATAAAAGGAAATTTTTTTATTTAGTCTGTTATTAGCAAACACATTGAATTGATAAAACCGGTGATCCTTGAGCCAGCGCCCTGCATTAAAACAAATTCTATGACAACATTATCTATACTAATATTATAAAGAGGTAAAATTTGTTTGTATGTAGGAAGTAATCTCTGGAACTACTGGACCGATTGAGAAAATAGTTTTACTAATCAAAAGCTTCACTATCCCTGAGTGACAGAGGCTATAATTTCGTTTCGATACAAACATTTTTGTGTTTCAATATTTGTAAATTTAGTCGGAAAAATTCTTAGGTTAGGCCTAGATTGATAAATCAACATTGTACTGTATCTACATTTATTACCATAGAAACCAATTGAATAAAATGACAGCTGTTTGCTGTAATATTTCCATTACAGTTAATTTCAAACTTTGTACTGTATTTCTAACTTTTAGGTTAGGTTTTTTTTTAAAGTTTGGACCTTTTAGGTTTAGAGTAACATAACCTAAAATTAGTTTTGATAAAATCATTATTATTTCAATATTTGTAAATTTAGTCGGAAAAGATTCTTAGGTTATACCTAGACTGATGATGAATTACCACAACAACCAATTGAGTAAAATAACGGATAAAACAGCTGTTTGCTCTCATATTTCCATTAACACCTGATTTCACACTTTGAAGCAACTGTGTGTTTTTCTAACAGGCAGTTTTTATTAAAGTGCAGACCTGAGCCTTGCTGGTTCTCTTAAACTTTATTGTAACCGCTGTCATAAAATATACGAAATAATTTGATTTGAACGTCTAACGTTATTTACCTTGTTGGCTTTGGGGTTATTATTAATCCTACACCTCTATCATAAAGAAAACATAACACGGTTATGTGTATAAAAAGTACCAACGGGGTTGACGTGCGGAGCAAGCAGGGGTTTCCTCTAGTATAATGTATACGCCATTCAGTGGCGCACTCAGAAAATAATTATGGGGGGGGCTGACCGGGGGTCCCTGGGCCAACCAACGGAACACTTTTAAAAAATTCCTTAGGAAAACCGGTATTTTAAGGAATTACTTAAAGGGTCGGCTCTAGTAAAATAGAAAGCAACCTGCGACTCCAGCGCTTCACCCTATAGCGGCGGTAGGTTACGCGGACATTGCTCAGCCTAAATCCATTTAAAACACGCAATTGTTCAAATAGCGTTTTAAAAAAAATACCAAACTCTTGGGGACGAAATTCTTCATGCGAATGGCTTGGTAGTTTTTCGCTGTAATTAATAGTGACAACATAAAAAAATATTAAAAATCAATGTTTTAAATTGTTAATAAATATTAAACAAAATGTTTTTCTTAGTTTTTAAAAAGCCATTTGCATGCATATTGACCATAGCTTTAAAATTACATATCGTTTATAATTTTCCGATCAAAAATGAAGGAAAAATTTGGATTTTAATTTAACATTGGTCTTATGGAGTGTCAGCCAACTTGGCCGACAGCTAGAGCCGACCCTTAAGTTTATTTTAGCTCTTTGAATGCAAGTTTTGAGTAGGGACTATAGGAATGAATGATAAAACCCAGCAGATTAAATAAGATTTTAGGTTTTATTTTGACAAAATCTTTTATATCAGCTGTCTTACAAAACAAAATTGAGTCTTCTTTGGGTCTTCGTCAAGTAGAAACCTTTTTCTTATTTTTAGCTATAGTATCAGTTTCCGAGAGATTGAAGTGCATTTTAGATTCACCCTATATATAATATATTTTATTATTAATTATTATTATTTATCATCATCATTACCGTTACTATTTATTAATTATCACTATTTAATAGGTTACCGGTTAAGGTAGCAAAATGACGTAAGGTAATCTGGAAATCATAAAAACAACGAGAAAGGACGCGACGTTGATGTAGGTGGAGAGGGGCTAAAAGATATCTAGAGAACGCATGTTTTTATGTTTGGTGATCTCTATTTTTTATGTTAAGTATTCATAAGAAAGAAAATACTTGTAACTAGAAACAAGTTACCCTAGTTAGTTTTTAACATTTGGTGATCTTTATTTTTTTTTAATGGACATTGATTGGTGACTAATTTGCTTTAGTATAACCTCCCCTATAGTTTATATTTGCACTAGTCTGAAATATTCATGTAAATTAAATCAAACTTAGCTTAGCATACATAAGCAATTCTTATATAAAACATATTTAAATTATATTTTTGTTTTGCACAACTTTCATTATATTGTATGTAGGCCTATAGTTAGTTTGTCCTGTATACAAATGTAATACAGGAGTTTTCCTTTGCGGAGTTTGGAATATATGAAATACGTTTTATTTATTTTTTAGTGCATTTCTTAGGAATAGGAATGCAGAAATGCAGCTATTTATTTCGTAGTTGTAGTGAAATGTAACTCCCGCAAACCAGTATTCAGTATGCGATGTGTCCACTATTGGCGCATTTAAAAACAGAATATAATTTTTTTCTTGAGGGGGGGGGCTACAGCCCCTTTAGCCCCCCCCGTGAGTGCGCGCCTGACGCCATTTACACATTAGGACTTGTTTGTAGTAAAATTCTCCCCCGCTACCCCTCGCCTGTTATTCGCAGAATGATGATGCCTGAGGGTGAGCAGAAGCTTTGAATATGTTAAATAAAGTACCAAAATTAAATGGCGTGTTGCTACGTCTAATCTGTTTTATTCCTTATATCATGACCCTCGCGTACTAGAACACAAATGCTACGAGGGGGATGTCAGATAAAACGCCACACTTCCATTTTAATATAAATCACTTTTACAGAATATGTTTATTCAAATACATTTTTATTCATTTTCGTTTATTTATTGAAAAATCCCATTATTACAAAATTACATTAGGAGTCGTTCCACCGTTTTACCCTAAGGGTGACATCCCGAACGGTGAGCGATGGAGTTTTTTTTATATTTAAAGTGAATTAAAAAGTTTGTAAGAAGAATCGTGTATAAAATAAACGGTACCAGAAACTGGCACATACTTTCTCGCAAACATACTTAAATTAACACGTTCACTGCTGAGGACGCGCATGTGAGCTTGACACTGAACACTATGAGAAGCGGCCGACGCACAGTGCATTGCACGCCAACCCCCTTATTGGGAATATTTTCAATACAGAATGCATTGCGTGCTTCGCACGCCAACCACCGTATTAAGATTATTTTCAATACACAGTGCATTAAGTTCGCACGCCAACCCCCGTATTGGGAGTGTTTTCTATACACAATGAATTGCGTGCTTCGCACGCCAACCCCGTGTTTGGAGGATTTTCAATGTACAATACATTGCGTGCTTCGCACGCCAACCCCCGAATTGGGGGAATTTTCAATACAGAGCATTGCGTGCTTTGCACGACAATTTTAAGCCTATGTGCTATGGACGCACACGTGCGTCCGCTTTAAAATATTAGTGATTATTACGTAGAAAGGTTCAAAAAAATAAAAAATAAAGTCATTTCTACTTATTTAGGCTATAAATATAAAAAGTAAAAGTTCAGCTCCTAGCATATTATAGACGAAATCTGCTTAGCAGTGAACTTGTTAAACAGATTTACTGTGACTTCATAATTGTATTAAATTAGGAGACGGGATACATTAAAGTAGGAGAGCAACTAATAAATATTATTATTATTAGCTAGAGAAAAAACTATTCGGTTGATTTCGAACAAATTTGCACCAAACATGTCAATTAGACCTGTATAGATGCTGGAAAAAAGGTTTTGGCAAATTTTGAAAAACAACCCCCTTTTTTCCAAAAAAAAACCCCAAACATCAGTTACTATTATTAGCTAAACGAGAATTTTTAGAAAGTTGCGGGTTTTGCATATGGTAGGGTGCATTAAGGGCTACAAATAAGCCAAATTTAATCACAATCGTTAGAGCCGTTTTTTTATAAATATATAATAACTGATTTTTTTTGGGTTTTCTGGCCAAAAAGGAGGTCGTTTTTCGAAACCCTTTCTCGTGCATCTATATAGGCCTAATTTACATATTTGGTGCAAATTTGTTCGAACTCGATCGAATAGTTTTTTCACTAGCTTTGTACACATACAGACAGACATTTTGTAAAAAAAAAAACAGTTTTTTGGACTCAGGGGGTCCCAAAACCTATATTTCCACAAAAATCTCAACATCGATTTTTTTGCGATCACTATACTATAGTATAGTGAGAAATTAAAAAAGCTGTTGTGGGACTGCCGACAGAAGTGGAAAATGTCATGAATACAGACAATCTTGTTTATGTTATTGCAATTTTTTAGATTTAAATTGTATACGTGACAATATAAAAATAAAACAACTTACAAAATGAGGAAGCACAATGTAAATTTCAAAAATATTACCAAGTAAACTATTTTAAAACAACTTACGAAATGAGGAAGCACAATGTCCATTTCAGATGTATTACCAAGTAAACCATTTTAAAACAATTTACGGAGTGAAGAAGCGCAATGTCCATTTCCTAGAACATATCAAATATGATTATAGGAGTGTAGCTGTGGGTTTATGAGAAGATTTACTTGACGAATTAAAGTAAGCCGTTGAATACAATTTTTTAGATTTCAATTTTATATGTGACAATATAAAAATAACACAACTTACAAAATGAGGAAGCACAATGTAAATTTCAAAAATATTACCAAGTAAACTATTTTAAAACAACTTACGAAATGAGGAAGCACAATGTCCATTTCAGATGTATTACCAAGTAAACCATTTTAAAACAATTTACGGAGTGAAGAAGCGCAATGTCCATTTCCTAGAACATATAAAACATATAAAATATGATTATAGGAGTGTAGCTGTGGATTTATGAGAAGATTTACTTGATGAATTAAAGTAAGCCGCTAAATACAATTACCATTTATCCACAAAAATTAAGATTTCCTCCGAAACTGGAATTTATTGATAATGTAAAATATACTTTATTTAAATTTAAATTAGAAAATTCAGTGAAATGCCTAAAATTCGAAAGAATAGAAAAATCCAGATTATTTTTTAAAAAAACATTGGGTGTGCTTAAGACCACACGTTGGAAGTTATAACTTCTACGACCGATTTTTATTTTTATCAGTATTAATATTAGAGGAGAATAGAGGTCAACAAATTACACAAGTCAATATATTGCCAAAAAATATTATGTCATATTTTGAAATTGCATTATTATAATATAGTAATCTATCTATATAAAAATGAATTGCTGTTCGTTAGTCTCGCTAAAACTCGAGAACGGCTGGACCGATTTGGCTAATTTTGGTCTTAAAATGTTTGTAGTAGTTCATAGAAGGTTTATACGTAAATAAAAGTTTGAAAAGTTTCCCGAAAAAGTTTCAAATTTGGAAGAAACTGAACAGCATTTATTGTATGAACTCAAAACCATAGCTCACAAAAACAGCTGTTCGTATAAAAAGCTTATGTTTGTTTACATGTATTACCATAGCAACATTACTTAGCAAATTTATAATCACTTTAATACTCTTCAAAACGAACAGCTTTTTAAGGTTAGATTGAAAAACTATAAACAAACACAAATAAAAATGCTTACAGAATTATAATTCAACTCAAACATTGGTTATTAAATATCTATATAGGCCTACTTAGAGATATGCTGCTTAAAATATTGTTTATATAAAATATATCATAACTATGTAGTTTTTAATACTTTTCAAAACATATTTTCGCTATCAATAATAATAATAACAAACAAATTATTTGACACCATGCATAACCATAAACATACACGAGTTTAAACATATTACATTTGAAAACTAAACAAACAATCTGAATTAAACTAAATGCCATTAATACATCACATTCGTAGCTTTATTTTGATATATAATTGTATATTTAAATACTAAACAATATCTTATACTAATTAGGCCTATACATTTAAAATTACAAACTCTATTTGAACCAGTTTGTTACATCCTAAATTAACGCGGATGTTACAAAGTGATTCAAATATCTTTTCTACGACCCCCAGCTAATTTAAACCCTAGCTAAGAAAGGGTTAAAAGAAATTCGAAATTTTAGGGTGGTTTGGGGAGGGGGGTCAAAGTTACTAAAAATCCCTATAAGAACGAATTGGAATGAAATTTGGTACGTAGCTTCCTCTAAGACCGTAGGTGCTCGCAACATTGTCAATGAAATTAAGTGAAAGTCAAACTTAGTAAAAACTATAAATTAAAACGATATATTTAAAGATTTTTCATGTTAGATAGTAGTTTACAGGAATACAATTTTCAGTGCTTTCCTAAATAGCGTAGACTTTTTTTCATGACCACAGTAGGATACGCACAGGTATTCAACGAACACTTAAAAAGAATTACAATTACGTCAAAAAGACTGAAAATACCAACAACCACGGGCAACGCCGTACGGGTCAGCTAGTATAATTATAATATTATTATGTAATAATATTATAATTATAGTAAGTATGCGGAAAATACTGATCATCACAATGTAAGCAGTATTTATGTAGTGATTAACGATTTTGAGTGAAGTATTAGTGTATGCACTCTACATAGAATTCTAAGAATAATTCAATATGTAAGGGATAATTATTATTATAGTAATTATAATATAATTATTATAATAATCTATTATAAAAACGTATTATAATATATTATGTATCGTCTATTCCCTCTCCACGCGCTTACTTGTCTATATATACTATTAGCTGACAGGACAATGTTCGCTATTGCAATAATGTGTTTACCTACAGCAAATGTTACATCTTAGAGTATTTTAGCTGATTCTGTGTGTATTTTGAGACAGTGTTTTTTTTACCGATTGCCGATGTGCTTTTACGCGATTTGTATTAGAAAAACGCTTTCGTCTTTTTTTCCCTCGTTTTTTGGTATTTGTTCTGGATGCGACCGAACTGCATCAGATGATGATGTACACTGTTCTGGAAGTTGAGAAACTTGGAGACCATCGTCTGAAACCTGGGATTGGGAAGCTGACTGTATTTCTTCCTCACTAATATCATAGATCATGAATAATAAATAGATCTTGCATCCATACGGGGGTTGTGTGCCGGAAAAAAGGTGTTCGCGAAAATAGTACATGATCGCGCCGCGAGGTAGCGCTAGGGAGAAAGCATTGTAAGCATTGGTGTTTCCAACCAGCTTCCTTCGTTTCCCCAATAGATAGCGCCAAAAAAGTCGAATTTCCAGTGGAACAAAATATTGCATTGGATCGGAGTTCTATTAGGTTATCCAAATACAATGCTAATATCCATTGAGTTGTCATGAAAAGAAGGTGTGTGAGGAATGAGAACATCAAAGTGGCCTCTCGTCAGTTCCCCAGTAAACCTTAGCCTCCCTACTCCCTCTGTACACTTGAGATTCATACAAAATATTTCGGATGCTGCTTGAATGTCACAGGAAGTTCCAAAAGTTACCGGTTTGCTCATATCCGCTATATATTCTTTGAATACATATCTCCTGTTACTTTTAAGTATATAGTCCGAACCTGCGCCAATTGTATGAAACATGACTAACACCTCTGGTCCTCACCTCAAACCCCAGTGAATCGTGTACAACTAAAGCCAAATAGTAGAATAAGCATTGGCCATCTGGCCTAGAAGAAAGTACTCTGTGAGGAATAGATACTCCATTAACGTGTATGACCTCCATTGTTGTAATATGAAGCTAAATTTTATATTTAAGTGAGTGATAATAAGTTACAGTAAAATAAAACAATGTAAAATATTACTTTGTCCAAATGTAAAAAAAGTAAAATTTGGACTAAACTTACTTCAGTTAGACAAAAATCAATCTTCTTTACAAAACATAAAACGCACAATTATAATAATTATTATTATAATTATCCCTTTCATATTGAATTATTCATAGAATTCTATGTAGAGTGCATACACTAATACCTCACTCAAAATCATTAGTCTCTAAATAAATAATGCTTACATTATAATGGTCAATATTTTTCGCATACTTATTATAATATACTAATATTATAATAACGTATTATTATATTACACTATGTATCGCCTATTCCCTCTACACGCGCTTACTTGTCTGTATATACTATGAATCGCCTAACCCCTCTTCACGCTGTGACTTGTGTCTACGCAAAACGTTTGCGTGACGCGAGATTTCAGAAACATAGTCAAGCGAATCTGCCCAACGGGCCAATATAACTTCAAATAAACGGTATCAGGAAACTGACACATACTTTCTCCCTCATTATAGGAACTTAATTTTTTATTTTTAAGAGTAATTTTCCCATAAAAATCCATAAAATAATGGAAAGACCAACTTTTCTCAAAAACGGCTTGAACGATTTTGATTAAAATTTTATAGTTCATAGTACTTTAGGTCCCTAATATACTATAACATTTTAATCAAAATCGTTAGAGCCGTTTTTGAAAAAAGTTGATTGTTCCGTTATTTTAAGGGTTTTTGTGGGAAAATTACCCTTAAAAATAAAAATTCACAAAAATGAAAAAAAACTCCTGGAGATACCGTGAGTTAGTACCTCCAAACCAAATTTCATCAAAATCGGATGACTGGTTTAGGCTCTAGGTCTGATAACATCCTCACAGACATCACTCCGAAAACCACTTTTTTAGTTCAGATATTTCCACCAAAAACTCAAACTCGAAAATTTTAACGAATACAATACTTTCTCCATATACTATGGTATAGGGGGAGAAATTAAAAGTGATAACTTCAAAAATTATAAAAAATCAATAAACAAATTTATAAAAACTTTGAAAATAATACGTGACAAAGAATGAAAACGGATTAGGTGAAGAGAGGTATGAAAGCAGTTTCCTTACATCTTAATACTCACGCACTATAAACAGTTATATCCATTTAAATATTCTTTTAACAAACCCAATCGTTCGAGTATTTTGTTTTGACCGCTTGGGCAACTCTTTATATTTCCCCTAGAAACTCTTCATTTAGTCAAATTGCGAAGTTAAATCTTTAATAGTTATTCTCAAACCTCTAAAATGCAAGAAAAGATTTAATAGCCGAAATTTGCACAGTACGTGCAAGAAATACCAAACGACTTATAAACAAATTTTCAAATATTATCCTCGCTGAAATATTTAAACAAAACCAGCACGACGTCACGGTTCAGAAACCTGTATTGCGTCATTTCTTAGCTCTTCATATTGTTGGAATTTAATAAAGCAAAATGTAAGTCGGACATGTCATGCTGTAAGGATTTGACAAGTGGCACTTGTGGGTCGAGTGTCTCGTGGTACGTGACTCTTGCACGTTACATAAAGTACATTAATACAGCTACTTTATACAGCTACACTTCCATTCCTTTAATTGAAGAGTGGGATCAGATATCGGTTAAACTTGATTTATAATGGATTCTTAATAGGCAGTTAAGACATTACTATATTATCGGTACCAAATTAGAGGCTAAAGTAAAAACTAAATTCTAATTTAGCAAAACTTAAACTTAAGACTTAAAATGCGGCCGCTAGAGTGCGAACACACACACACACGCCCACACAAACACACCCCCACACACACATATATATATATATGTTCGCACTCTAGCGGCCGCATTTTAAGTCGGATTTAGTTCAAATTTGGTACACATGTACAACAACCGGAAGCACGTTTTTTGACAGGAAGTAACTATTTTTTGAGATTTTTAATACGAGAATGAATTTTATTTAGAGTTTTTTCTACAAATATAAATATAGGATGTTATTCTGCACATTTTGTTTTTTTACACGACCTTAAATAGCTCGCTTGGTTCCCCCAAAATCGATCAAACGTAAAATACCATAAAATTGCCCGGTTCAAAGCCATTTGGTGGATTTCACCGTGGGGTTAGCGTGCGAAGCACGCAATGCATTGTTTATTGAAGATACTCCCAATATGACGGATGAGCACGCAATGCTCTATGTATTGAAAATACTCCCAACATGCTGATCGCGTGCGAACCATTTTGCAGCTATTCAGAACCGTCGTGAATAGACCTATTTCCCAAATAGTTGGTTGAAACCCTAAAACATGTAGGCCTATAAACTTAATTTTGGAAATTTGCTCAACTCACGTCAGCGGTTCAGCTGCGTGGTTGAATTATTTCATAAGCAATAAAAATATTATTCCTATACCGTATATTAAAACACAAAATTAAAAATCTTTCGGTAGAAAGTGTGAGACTTCCACTGGACAGATTTGCACGCGGGTGGTGTCAAATGAAAGGGAATAACCCCTATATTTGCTCATTTTACCTTGGATTTTGGTATCTTGTCAGTAACCATTTAAAAAACAAGATTAAAAGTTTCCTTATGGCAATTTAACATGGGGTAAAATTTCAACTTTGCACTTCTTTGAAGAGTTCACTTGAGGTTTCCACTGAACCGTTTTACACGCGGTTTGTTTTAAATGAAAGATCAATCATTCTATATTTGCACAATTTACTTACATTTTTTAAATAATTTCATTTAGAATGTAATAAAAGAACTTTTTAAACGTATTTATCATCATTTTAAGTTTTTGTATCCAGCTGATTATTAAAACACGCGATTGTGCATCTAAGAACAGACAATTGTAGCAAAATTAATCTTAGATAAAATCATTAGTGGCCAGTATCTTTCAACGATGCACCGCATATTATATTGCATTTACCGAAAATTTAAACGTGGACAAAATATAAATTGTATGTGTATGTTGCCGTTAAGGCAGGTAAAATAATTAAACATTATTTTATGTTAGGCCTAGACTGATGATGCACCACCACAATATCTTGAATGTATTTACATTAATTACCATAGCAACCAATTGAATATAATAACAAATAAAACAGTTGATTCGGATGTCCAGCTTAATACAAAAAAAAATATTTTATATTAGGCCTAGATTGAACCAAGTTATGTTTCAACACACAAAAACCAATAAAAACTTGCGTTAAGGAATTTAAAAATAAGAAAAAACTCTGTTACATACTTATTAAAAATACTTAAGACATATTATAATTTAATAGTAGGCCTATTTATTGATAATTGATAGTGAGTAACCAATATTAACAGCTGATTTCAATATATTAATCAAAATTATTAAATAATAATTATCACTGTTGTTATAAAATAATTTGATTTGAACGTTTAACATTATTTACCATTTTAGTTTTGAGATTATTATTAATCCTACACCTTTATTATAAATAAAACATAACATTTGTTTTTAGAAAGTTCCATCGGGGGTTGGCGTGCGGAGCACGCAGAGGTCTCCCCTAGTTACTATAATGACACGAAATTCCTAAATTATGCAATTAATTGTTAACAAATACATGAATCACTTATTTGAGAAACAACACGTCTCCAAAGAATGAAACTTTCGGAAAATCAATAAAAACTAATTTTTTGTCACAAATTTGTATTTGTTTGTCTAGTAACATTTTTATTTAAAACTTTACATGGTTGCAATTAGTTTTTGACCTAATAAAAACTTTTATCTGCCCTAGTTATTTACATAAAAAAATTTTAAAGTGCTGGATAAGTGTTGTTTCTCAAATAAACACAAAAATTGAAATAAAAATATTTATTTTGTTTACTTACCAAATTTGTATTGATTACTTCGCATCCAGATTGTTTTCAAAACATATATTTACACTATTACATACTATACATACGTTAAAATGTTAACTTTATCTTCCAAATGCTTGCTATCGGGTCAGATTTTTTAACTTCATCACTGCATTGTTACTGTTACATCCTAATATACTTTGAGCATGATGATTTTTTAGAATAGGCTACTAACACAATAATTACACACATTAAAAACGATAAATCATGTTATATTCATTTTGAGAATGTTTACAAAAGGCCTAGACTCCATCATTGTCATCGGAGTCGAGTGCAGCGTCTTCGATGGTGGGCCATCCATAGATCTCTTGCCAGAAGGTCTGAATTTCCGTGTCATCTGGAAGGCTACTGGCTACTTTCTTAAGATCATCCATCTTTTTCTTTTTTAATGGTAGTTTTCCTGTAATATGGGCTTTTTCCTTGGGGAGAACTACATTCACTCCTGTACCAAGCTTGAATGTGTGAACAAGAAGACCATCAATGTGTTCACGGGCTTTGACTGTACCGGTGGACTCATATAAAAAGTGCCTAAACTTGCTCACATTGAACTTGACCTTTCTTTCTTTAGGGATATTCCTCCCAAAAGACTCTGTAGAGAGGACAACCCCCTTATAGTACTGCTTCCACCACTTCTTAAACTCAATGATATCTTCAGTTTCTTGAATGACAACAGTGAACTTGTTTTTAATACTTGATGTTATAACTTGCTCAACATACTCTTTTACTGTGTAGGTACGGTCGATGGATTTAACTTTGCGTTTGACTACGGCAAAGTCCCTGTCACAGGGCATAAAAGAGTGTCCCCGGACTGGAAAAAATTGCTCAATTTTTACCAAACGGTTAGTATCTACCAAAGCTAACAAACCTCGAACTATTGTATTGTTTTTAGCCTGTCCGCCACATCCATCAGAGAACAGATACAAATTCTTAAGATGAGGCAAATCTTCAATGTACTGGTAAAGGAATGTAGCAACTTCATTTGCACCCTTTTTGGCGATACCTTCATGATATAAAAAAATTCTGGCATCTCCAGTTTTCATATCGTGAATGCAGAACACGTTGACGGTAAGAGTTCTTAGATAAAATATATCTTGAATTGGGATATTTGGCAATTCAAGATTTTGCATGTAGTCTATGCAGATAGCTGCAGAGTCATCCAAATCCTTAACAAAAGCTGTCACTTCTTTCATCTTGTTAAAAAACTTTTTACTTTGAATCATGTGAACAATTTTCTCAGCGACCGCCACCCGTTTTGCTACATCGTTTAATCTACCACTCTTAATTTTTACTCCTAACTCCTCACATGTGACACAGGTATCAACCTGAGGTCTTCCAAAACTGTAGTTGTAATCTTCTTTAAATATTTTGTAATAGTAACTATAGAGTATGTCACTATCAGGATGAAGCTCTTTAAACATGTTGTGCATAATGTTTACATTAAGCTTTTCACTCAGAAACTTGTATTCACGGTTGGTATAATGTGCAATCTTTAGAGGGAACTGTTCAATATGGTCACATATTTTTTTCACTTCAGATCCAGGTTTAGCATTACCGGGCCTGTTTTTACCCCTTAAGTCTACTGTGGACTTGCCAATAGACAAAAGTTGGCATAACCGCCTTACCCGCATATCAGTTATGCCATGTATGGCAATAAAAGCTTTTTTACACACAGAATATGATCCAGAGCTACAAGAGACTCTGTATGTGTAGTTATTAGCCCTAGGCTTAGGATTTACATCACTGACCTGTCTACGCCTCACTACACCTTGTACTGTAATAAGGCTTTGAAGATAAGCGTCTTGCTCATTCTTAGAGCCAAAACTGTAAAACCGATCGTTTATTTCATTTCTGTTCCCTTCATTCACTGTTTGAAAACATTTAATAGAACATTTACAGTCATCACCTTTACGTTTTCCTTCAACTAGGTTACCTTTCCAGTTAGTATAACTTGCACCTTTTACCCTTGCTTCTTTAATCACTTCACTTTTATACCGAACTTGTTTCACACCTTTTCTTCTTTTTAAAGGAACTTCCTGTTCTTTATCATCAGCCATTGTGCAATATTTAATGAAAAAACTACAAAATACAACTAGAAGAATTGATCCAAACAAGCCTTCAAACACTAACAACAGTAACAACACTATGCAGACCAAACATAACCTCAAAAGGCTCAAGTTCTGTAAAAACAGATCAGCTGACTACACTCTGTTTATTAGAGAAAGAACACTTGTCCAGGAGTTGTGTTGTTTCTCAAATAAACGCTAAATTCAATTGTTTGAAATATCCATAGAGACACATTGGAGTAGTGTTGTTTCTTTGGTAAATGATGGGCCTACATTTGAAGTACAGAAATCGATCAAAAAGTTAAAATGGGAAAAAAATGGATATGTGTTGTTTCTCAAATAAGTGATTCACATGTAATTAACCAGTAAATACTTCATAAAGTATCGTGAACATAGTAAAAAACATAGTTTATAGTTTTATTTCGAACTGAGGGGAAGTAGAAAATGAAATAAGTACAAAGGGAGTAAAAATAAGAAAATGTAAATTTTTAGAAAAAGGACTCATCTAAAAAGGCAATCAGACACTTACGACAGACAAAAAAACAGTGTTTTAAATTTTATAAAAACGAAGGATAAAACAAAACCAACCAGCTATAGTCTTTCCGCTCGGCCATGATACCTGACTTCTCGGAACTCAACCTCCCCTCCCTACCCGCTCGCCGTGCCTGCCGGTGGCAAACAATGACTCACCTAGTGGAGGGGGAGTTGAGTTCCGAGAAGTCAGGTATCACGGCCGAGCGGAAAGACTATAAGTTTACTAACATAATAAGTTTAAAAAATATCCATTCGGTAAGAAAACCCTAAAAAATTAGCTTGTAAATTGATATTTCTTTTAACCTTGTAATTAACAGTTAACCTCAATCATCCAGAACTGTACACAGTTACTTTAATCTTAAATATACATGAAACTTTATCAAATCTCAATCAAAGTTAAAACAAGTAATTTAAATGTTATTTTCCTACAGCTTGCAACGCGCAATCCCCCTCGGCTTCCGACGTAAAATCTCTCCCTGAGTCGACCCTTCGTTTGTTTACTTTGCCTATTCTCGTCATTATTTAATGAAAATCCAATGTTTATGCTTGGAATTTCCAAAATCGCCATAACTCTTTCCCCCTCAACCCAAATTTGGATTCGATGGTCTCATATTGTTCGTGACGACCTTCTGCTCACGCAGCTCTTTGAATCGAAGTCGTACTCCCACTATTCACCATGTTATCCGCTCCGAAAGTTTTTGTTAAATTTTGAAATTTATTTTCCCGGATTTATTAAATCTTAGTGTTTCTTTCTTGTACCTTCTTCAGATTGTTTCCAACCGAACAAAACTGATTTCGGTTCTTCTGAAGCTGTGTTGGTTCTTCAGATATCGTCTGTTTTCTGAAGCCTAATTTTGTGCTCCCGTTTTTTATTTTTTGTACCCCCCCCCCCCATTTTGACTTTTTTCACATCTCACGCGATATTGCCAATACCTTTATCTATTATCTAACATGTTATATATTTTAAAATAAAATTTTATCATTTTTCTTACATGTTATATATTTTAAAATACAATTTTATCATTATTTCCCCTTTTAGTCGATATGAAAGTTTTCTGTTTTTATTATTTAATTCCTCTGATTCTAATAATGACCTTTTGTTGAAACCTAGCATAATGGTTCTTTATTAGTACAGTTACTGTCCCCTATTTCTCTTATTTGGATTTCCTTTTAGTTTTAACGTTTAACCCTATAGTAGTGTCATCGGTCTGAGAGTCCAATTCACTTTTTGCTAGCGTGTCACTCATTGTTCGCTAGAGAAGGAGAGCTGTGTAATTTATTACCTTCCTATTTCTTGTCAGTCTGCCTGATGCTGTCTGCTCGTGATTTTCAGATTATGTTATCTATGATAAATTAAACAAATCGGACTCCTACACCGAAGACACCACACACAAATTTTAAGAATTTTTGAAAAATGTCCATACGAAACAATTGTATATATTTTGTATTTTTTTATTTGGGTTACAGATTTGACTCTTGTTTTCATAACTACTTTTTTGCCAAGTTTACTCTTTTTCCACGTAAAAAAATTAAATAGTAGCATTAGTTTTGAAATTTGTAGAGTAAAAGTGTTTGAATTTTAAATCATAATTGTCAATGTATCTCCGTCATATAGCCTAATTGTCAATGTATGTAGCCTATCTGAAAATGTAGGAGAAGAACCATATTTACGATATATGTCATTGTATTAAAGTTTGGAGATATTTACAGAATTATTTTTAAAAAACATGTAAATCGGTCTCACAGACCAATGGTGTTGCAATAAGTATAACACTACTCTAGGGTTAAGGTCTTTTCTGGTTTAAGAATGACTTTAAAAACCCCTTTTTCCTATTAAGTTATTATTATTTTAAAATTGAATTTAGTTAATAATTATTCTCCCCTGTTAGGTCTCTTTTAGGCCTATTTGGTTTTTTGAATTCATTTAAAACATAAAAGTTTTTTATTTTGGGTCTTACTTTTTGTTCTGTAATTTCTAAACTAATGACTCTAGACATTAGACCACACCACACACAGTTAGTTCACACAGTTCTCACAACTGTGCAGTTTTATATGCGCAGATAACCTGCGCAGTTGAACTTATCGTGTGTGGGAACCTTTACACCGACTTAAACAAGTATTCTCACAAATAAGATAACCGTTATTACTAAAGACTGTTTAACTTGGATGGACTTTCCTAGCTACTCCCATTGGTTTACTTGTGCGTTACCAACAATATACCAAACACATCCTATAGTGCAGGATAAGTAGGCCCACCCTTAACGCCATAAAACCAGGCGGTCACTCTTAAAAGATAATAATGTTTAGAGGCGACGCGACGTTTCCAAGGTGACCGAAGGACATTTCCGCGTTGGAAGGAGTCAACATGCGTCGGATCGTTAACCAGTAATGACTGGCATTAAATGGAAACAAAGGGAGCGTTTAGTACACGATGAAGTGAAAGAATAACCATGCGCAGATAAGACATGTTCTTACAAGGCCGTAGCGGGGGGGGGGGGTTGGGGGGTCGAACCCCCCCCCCCCCCGAAATCCCAAAATTTAGTAGTAAAAATTAATTCTATTTTTGAAAAGTGCGACTTAAATTATAAAATAGACAACACAACAGGGGATACAGCAACATATTTTACATCATTGTGCATTGTATGCATACTGATATTTAGATTTGCTTGATTAAACTACAACGTACAATACACATGGATGCAGTAGGTTACAGCCTTACTCTCTTGTGAGCTTGATCTGATCTATTAAATAAGAAAACTATCAAGGTTCAACAAAAATACTTTACTCTAACAAAACACGCAATGCATTGTGTATCGAAAATACTCCCAATACGGGGGGTTGGCGTGCGAAGCACGCAATGCTCTGAGTATTGAAAATACTCAAAATACGGGGGTTGGCGCATTGTGTATTGAAAATACTCAGAATATGGGGTTGGCGTGCAATGCACTGTGCGTCGGCCGCTTCTCATAGTGTTCAGTGTCAAACTCACATGTGCGTCTTTAGCCGTGAACGTGTTAAAAGGGTTTAAATTCAAATAAACACCACCAGTGAGGTAAAGTTAATGGGGCGTTTTTTTTTTACTATGGTTTTATTTACGGGGCGTCCCACGAAGAAGTTTAAACGTTTGATTTTGTATAGCCAGCCCATTAATGCATCAATATTTTTGAAACCTTACACACTCTACAATAGAGGCTTTAAAAGTGTTCTGTGAAAATTTTAGCAGTACAAAACTTGCAGAAACAAAATGGTGGAATAGTGAAAAAATTATGAATTTTCTCCCTCCAAAAATAACATTCTTGAGTTGGTACCAGATTTTTTTTCAAGTCACCTAGTCCATAATTTACTTCATTATGATCCGGACAGAATAGTGGAATTTTGTTGCCGTATTATTGCGTATCATGAGTTAGATCCTGATTGGCGTGGTCGAAATGTTTTCTCAGACGAGTCCACTTTCTAACGTAATTTTCTGTAGTGAATAGGCATAATTATAATTATTGCAATACCAACAATACCCATTTTCAAATTTGATTTCCATGTTATTTTAGAGCTTACAAAAATAAGGGGAATTCCCCATTAAAACATATTTGTACCCCCAACGGTAAAAAAAGTTAGCCATTGTAACATTTTAGGTGGGAATCAATTATTTGTAGGCCTATCAAACGTCGAATTTTAAGAGCTTTAAGTGCCTGTAATTCCTAAACGGCTAAAGATTTTAAAAAACACCCAAGAATAAAATATTGTTTTACACCTGAAAACAACATAAAATACAGGGTGTTCCATAACAGATTTCAAAGTTTTCCGCCATATTGGAACATGGCGGCAATTTTTTACATTTCACAAAATGGATATTTAAACTTCATTGAAAAGAAAGTAAGGTTTTCCGTCTGAAGTACTCTGTCATTTTTATAGTTTAAAAGTTAGTTATTGTAACATTTTAGGTGGGACACCCGGTTTAAAGAAGAAAGTTCTGTACGTGTGCATATATTCAAATTTGAATGTGTGTTCTCTATCCGAAATGCAAGCCCAAACCATTTCACGGAACAGGGGTCGAATTTTGCTCGGTGGTTAAAATGGAGCTAACTCTTTCTGGGATGAATAAACATCCAGGCAAAGTAGATTTATTTCCAAAGGGAGTACTCACACAATGTATTATTATAACGTTTACTGATAAAAAGTACATGGTGTATGTGTAAGTATGTGTATTAGATTGCTTTGTTTAACCGTTTAAACGCCCCCCCCCCCTCATGTATTCCAAATGAGCGGGAAGCCGAGACGAATGTTCCAGCTCTGTTTATTGGATTTGCTTTATTGGAGCAAATAAATTACTTCCAGTTCAACTTTTTTTCTTCTCATCCCAAAGACGGTTAAATAAGCGAGCTAATAAATTTACAACCGTTGTCGTTCGAAGGAGACTTTTAAGCGTAATCAGATAATATTTGAAAACCGTAGTTGTATTTGTCGAAGCAGGAAAGTAGTGTATACAGAGATGTAAATGTAATTGACCTTTACTTATTGGGTAATATTCAAATATGGAAGTGAAAAGTGGCAACAACTTTTAAGGGAAATGTCCCTCGCAGACAACAATCGTCCAATCTTTTATTTGTGGTTTTCACAGTAAATAGATATTTAAATAAACGCTACCAGAAACTGGCACATACTTTCTCACAAACGTATTTAAATTATTAACACGTTCACTGCTAAGGACGCACATGTGAGCTTTACACTGAACACTATGAGAAGCGGCTGACGCACAGTGCCTTGCACGCCAACCCCCGTATTGGGAGTATTTTCAATACACAGTGCATTGCGTGCTTCTCACGCTAACCCCCACATTGGGAGTATTTTCAATACACAATGTATTGCGTGCTTCGCATGCCATCCCCCGTATTGGGAGTATTTTCAATACACAGAGCATTGCGTGCTTTGCACGCCAATTTTAAGCCTATGTGTTATGGACGCACATGTGCGTCCACTTTAACATATTAGTGATTATTACGTAGAAAGGTTCAAAAATTAAAAATTAAGTAATTTCTACTCATTTAGGCAATAAATATAAAAATAAAAGGTCAGCTCCTAGCATAGGAAATAGGAAATTTGCGTAGCAGTGAACGTGTTAACACAAATTAGAAGTTATGTAATAAAATCTAGGTTAAAAGTAAATTACCTATGTAAAGTGACTTGCATCACATGTATCCCTTGGCTTTTAAGCTAAACAGCTCTTCAACGAAAAAGTTTTTTTTCGCCACTAGATCTCAGCACATGATTGACTTACAGTTATATTCCTTGGCCACAAACATTTTAAAGTGTTGTAGATCCAGTTTCTGCACTTAACTCCATTATTCAAAAAATGTCACTTGTACACCTTGGCTTCTCAGCCCTTCATTTCAAAACGTACCGTTTCGAGAACTGTTGCCCGTTTTGAAGAAACAGCGTTCAGAATAAAACAAGAAGTGGAATACCCAAAACCACTACTTGCGGTGGTAAATCTTTGGACGTATTACAATCGTTTATTGAAGATCCTCATTCGTCTACTCGCAAAGTAGCATTAGATCACAATGTCAGTCAACATTCTCGTCTCAAAATTTTAAAAGATAGACCTAATAATTTTAAGCCATACAAAGTGCACAGTGCAGGAACTCTCCGATGAAGATTTTGATCGCAGAATGGCTAAAATTCAGATGATAGTAATTTGTTAAATAGAATAGTTTCCAGCGATGAGGCAACATTTTTATTAAAATAGTGAAATAAACAAACAAAACTACAGATACTGGTCTGGTGAAAGCCCGCTTTGTATGAAGAAACTCATACAAAATGTCCATTGAAAGTTAATGCTTGGTTGGATATTCTTGGGCAGCAACTTATAGGCCCCATTTTCATAGAGGGCAATTTAAATGCTGATAAATATGCAGCGATGCTTCAAGAACAAATTATTCCTCAAATACAAAAAATATTTGGCTCCGAATTACAAAATTTATGGTACCAAAAAGATGGTGCGCCAGCACATTTTGGTCATCAAGTTCGCAATATTTTAAATGCGTCTTTTCCAAGGTGATGGATTTGTCGAAGGGGCGAAGTCGAATGGCCCGCAAGATCACCCGACTTGTATTATTTTTACTATTTCAGATGGGGCAACATTAGAAACATCGTCCACCAAACTAAACCTCGAAATATTGGTAATTTGAACAATTAAATTCAAGAAGCTGCCCGAAATTTTTGTGTGCCAGGTTTGGCTAATGCAGTTCGTTCATTTTATAATTTGCCTCGAGGAAAAGTAAAACTAAGAGGTATAAATTACTTGACGCTGAACACAAGTAGTTTAGTTGCGAACAGATGTGAATGTGTAAAAACGCACTTGTTAAGTAGCTGTAGGGAAAATAAGTTTGTTCCGTCCAAGCTAATACCTCTTGTGATGTTATTACATCTCACAGGGGCCATTAACTTATATAAAACCTCTGTTAGAACATTAACAAAATCTAAAGGGTTTGTAAATCTTCCTAACACCATTTTGAAATCGAAATCATCAGTCGGGCGGATATCGGAGGAAATTAAATTATAACCGTAATTAGTCCAATACTTGAAATGATTCTTTTTCAAAAAGCAAAAGCTCTTCAAATCGTCTGTCGATAATTTTTGGAGCTTCTTTTAGTTTTCTATGTTACGTACATAATTTAAAAAGCCTTTTCAAAAATTAAGTAAATAGTTTTAGCACTGTTCTTGTTGTTAGTAATTACTGGTAAATCAAGAAAATGGAAAGTTTTCGCTTTCAGTAAATACTGTTGAAGTCAAACGAAATAGTAATAACTTTTTGTAAATCCACTTCCCTTATATTAAACGTATCCAGTGCAGGCATTTATTTCTTCTGAATCTCCACTGTGTCTTACATAAAGAATCTATTGAACATATTTTTAAATCCCAGTGCCACAAAATGCACATAAAGTATTTAAACAAAATTCTAATCAAACTTAGAACGAATTTTAAATCATTTAAAAGGCCTTCTAAATATAAACATTGAAATGCATTTAATTACTTTTAAAATGTTGAATTCCTGAGAAACAAAAAATGTAAATAACAATGTACGTAATATCAAAGGCTCTGTAATCTGTGACCATACCTCAAAATATTTCAAAATTTCGGCAAAGAACTGACTTTACGTTTTGTATTTTGTTAAGCGCATGGAACAATTGAGAAAATTACATTAGTCCATGCGTTCTTAAAAAAACGTTGTAATCTTTATCTAATATAAGAATTACCATTTATTTTTAAAACAAAAAGCTGTTTTGTCTGTTACACTAACTTGAAGGCTATAAGATACTATAATTATTGTTTTCTTCTTACTAATGTCCAGCTCGCCCAGAATACACGATCCCATTACGTTGATGGCAAATATACTAAATAGCTTTCTGGTATGACTAAAACAAAACACAAGTTTTTTTAATCGCGAGTTTCCCCTAAAACCAACACTTTACCTTCGCAATGGCCTGGCACCATATGATCACACACGATATTGATGAAAATGTTGTTATCGTTGGCCGTAGTAAACTTGTTATCATCAACCGATGATGATGAAAAATCAAATATATAGCTTTGTAAACACATTTCCAGTAACTTATTGCTTGTTCTAAGGGTTTAATCATTGACGTCATTTCCAATAAGCCTTTACGGCTCTTTACTCTTTACACACTTAGTTATATTTACACTTTTTATGATCCATGTAAAGACCCTGACATTAGCTGTTGACGAAGCTAGCTAATACAAAAGGTAAGCCTTACAACTACACTCTCGTAAATTAATTTAAAATTTAGTGGTGTTAAATGTTGTTATATTATAGAAGAACTGTGTAAAATATACATAAGAAGAATTTTATATATAAATAGAAGTATTTCTTTTCTGATCAAAAAGTGGATTTAAAGACCGATTTTATAAACCATTGCTTTTATGAGGTTTGACAGATTAAAAATATAACAAAGATTAATTTACATTAAAAAATGTTGTTTTATTTTAAACTAGAGGACTGTGCCCCCTGCTCGCTTCGCTCGCCAACCCCCGCGATAACTCGCGTCGAAGCAAATGCAAACAGGTTTTTTTTATATAAATAGGGCCTACTATTAAATTCTAATATGTCTTATTTATTTTAATTAGGATTTAACATAGTGATTTCTTATTTTTAAATTACTTAATTTATTAAGGGTTTATTCTCTAGCTTTAAGGAAAGTAGGCCTATAACAATCAACACTTTTACTACATTTTCACCCCCTTATCAGCACGCGACAAAATGTCAATCTGTAATACTTTTTTATGTATGTTGTAAGAAATAAATGTACTAACTAACTTTAAGCTCACTAACTTTAAGGAAAGTATATCAATTAATTTGTATTGTTTTAGGGGTTGATATTACATTTTCATCCCTTAGCAGCAAGCGACAAAATGCAAGTCTAGTTTACTTTTTCTATGTATCTTGTAAGAAATAAATGTACACAATTTCAGCTCTCTAGCTTTAAAGAAAATATAACAATTAATACTCATGGTTTTAGGGGTTGTTTTAACCCTTAAATCAAAATTAGTTCTAACCTATGTTACTCAAGGATAGTGTAGCTTTTATTAGTAAAACTATTTTTTCAATCGGTTCAGTAGTTCCAGAGATTACGCCCTACATACAAACAAATAAAAAAACAAATTTTGCCTCTTTATAATATTATATTAAGGGTCTTCAATACCTTGCGTAAAACAGCAAAAATATGTACTTCGTACTAACGTGTTTCGGACGCCGTTTTTCAACCTAAAAAGTTGTGGAACATCTTAAATTGTTCTTAAAGGCTATGTGTTTTTGTCTTATAATTAAAAGAAATCGACGGCAACTCATTCTAATCAATGGTTCAACAGAGTAAAAATCGATTATTTTGAATGCATTTTTTGGGAGTTTTAAGCAATAATTTCCATGTTTTAAGCAAACACGTAAAAAATATAAAGCCTTCTTTATAACTTAAAGTAGTTTCCCAGATTATTAATTTATAAATAGAATCCGAAACACGTTATTACGAATGCACGTTTCAACGATTTTGCGGCTTGAGTCATGCCTTTGTGTATTAAAATCATACTGTACACTCGGGAGTTTTCTTCAATGTAAAGAAGAGCCTTAATGATAACTCCAAAGCTAAGATGGTAAATAATGTAAAATGTTCAAATCAAATTATTTTGTATATTTTTTATAACATCAGTTATAACAAAAGTTAAAAGAACCAGCAAGGTTCAGGTCTACACTTTAATAAAAACCTAACCTAAAAGTAAGAAATACACATAATTACTTCAAAAATTGATATCAGCTGTTAATGGAAATATTGGAGCAAATAGCTGTTTTATCTGTTATTTTATTCAATTGGTTGTTATGGTAATAAATGTAAGTACATGTGATGGTTCATCAGTCTAGGCCTAACCTAAGCTCATTTACTCTGAATAAATTTACAATTATTGAAATAAAAATCGTTTTTATCAAAATGAATTATAGCCTATGTTACTCAGGGATAGTGTAGCTTTTTATTAGTAAAACTATTTTTTCAATCGGTTCAGTAGTTCCAGAGATTACCCCCTACATACAAACAAATTTTACCTCTTTATAATATTAGTATATCAGACGAGTATAGATACTATATATAAGAAGAGTTATATATATAAATAGAAGCATATTTCTTTTGTAATCGAAAAGTGGATTTAAAACCCAATTTTATAAATCATTGCTTTGATGAGGTTTGACAGATTAAAAATATAATAGTTTAAAGGTTTCTGCATTTAAACAAACAAACTTCCGATATTTACTTCCAAATATTTCACTTACAGTAGAACTTCACTTCACAGTTATCCGAATCAATTGCGACCGGACCCCATTCGGATGATTGGATTTTTTCCGAAAAAAAGGGTCTATTTGAACCTTTTCGGGATTGGCTTCGCATTTACGCGACTGGAGTACACTTTCACTGCTAAAGACACACATGTGAGCTTGACACTGACACTATAAAAAGCGGCCGATGGACAGTGCGTTGCGTGCTTTGCACGTCAACCCTTGTATTGGGAGTATTTTCAATACACAATGTATTGCGTGTTTCGCACGCCAACCCCCGTATTGTGAGTATTTTCAATACACAATGCATTGCGTGTTTCGCACGCCAACCCCCGTATTCTGAGTATTTTCAATACACAATGCATTGCGTGTTTCGGCTACATTAGTTCATTAATTCACATTTAAAAAAATCAACTTCGCAAGACTTATATTGATTGAAGTTGTGAACATAACCCCAAAGTATAATCTAAGCTAGGTTTTGTTTAATTATTACAGATGATGGGTGAAATCAGCTGTTATATTATATTGTTACTCGCGTACGTACGGACGTACACTCGCTTTTATAAGGTTGATGTGTCCTCAGATACAAACTAGATAGGACAAAATTTTAGAATGAAATTTTTACATAAGTTATTTCACAATGCCCGACATCACAAGGACTTAGTAGGTAACTTTATTTTGTACAGTTTTATCATTACATGTATGAATTAAATAGTAGATTAACGACTTTACTAATGTAAAAATATTGAGTCATCATAATAGATATGACATCATCGCCTTGAAAAGTGCTGTTTTATCTTCGATAACAATATTTTATAGATGAAGTGTTAACAAAAATCGCAAACGAAACGTTAGCATGGCTGTTAGTCTGTAAATTGTAAGTGGACTATTTAATTAAATTTTCAACTCATTAAAAGTTATGAAAGAAATTATTCAAGTAAACCCCTTGTAATTAATTTAAGGATAGGATATCTTCGTTTTAACTGATAATTAAATTCTGAAACTGTATAATGATTGTATTCCGTTGTGATTTGTTTGTATTTGTTTTAATGCTAGCAAAGGCTTTTTTGCTTTTATATCTTGATAACGAAAATGTAGCGTCGTAAAATAAAAGAAAGGCGGAAAACCTTGTCCAGGAAATACGACTTTTAGTAATATATAGCCCAGTCGGTAAAGGTTACAACTACCAGTAATTTGCAATACGGCTGAATTTTTTTTTATAAGTACATTAAAGTATGTAGATTAACATAAAAAAAAGTTTACCAGTCTATCGATTTCCCAAAGTCGAAAAAAAATCGATTATCATTTTTTTTCCGATTATCCTTAATATTTCGAGCTGGGATGAAGATAGAGGAAAATAAAAAATACCACCGTGTAGGGGAGGTATTTTTCAACAAAAAGGGTCATATGTATTTATTTCGTCCAAGCAATGGTTTGTCTGGAAAAAATTCGATAATGCAGGTATGTATTTTGCAGCAGGGGAAATCACTAAAAGGGGACATCTTATTCATATATGAAGCGTTGGCTCATTCTAAATTGGCCGAATTTTAATATATCGAATTGAAACTTGACATAGGAGTTAAAATATACATTTTAAACATTTATGCTGAGTCTCAGCTTGTTATCTTGAAAATGACCCGATCTAGGAGTCGATTTCGATTATCGATTTTAGGAGTACCGGACTCACGAACTAATTTCAATCTATTCCAGATTCGTCAATTTTTGGAATATCAACATCAAATTTGTTTTACAAGTTGAGTACACCAGTATAAATATTCTTAGTAAGTATGAACGATTTTTTTAATGTTATTTTTAAAAACGAGGCGCTTGAAAATGGTCTTCTGTTTTACCTATCTCGTTTTAACTATAACACTTTTGGATTCAACGACTCCATTTTCGACATTTTTGAACATATCGATTTAAAAATTGGTACAGAAGTTAAAAACACAATTGTTTTTTTGCTACACTTATTTTAAAAATTATATTTAAAAAATTGACTAATCTGCAGCCGATTAACTCAAGCGTTTTGATGGAAAATCTAAAAAGGTCTAAAATTATACTTTTTTAAGATACTTGTGCTTTGAAAAGTAAATAATAAAAAAGGTTTATACTCCTTGATCTTGTTTGAATCTATATATTTAACTTGTAAAAAAACTTTCAGGTTGATATTTTGAAAATTTTCTAAACTGGAGCTGTTTAAAATGAATTGGTGGGTTCGGTACTCCTAAAATCGAGAAACCCATTAATAAGTCAAGTGGCTCTAGATCGGGTAATTTTCAAGATAACAAGCTGAGACTCAGCATAAATGTTTAAAATATATATTTTAACTCCTATGTCAAGTTTCAATTCGATATATTAAAATTCGGCCAATTTAGAATGAGCCAACGCTTCATATATGAATAAGATGTCCCCTTTTAGTGATTTCCCCTGCTGCAAAATACATACCTGCATTATCGAATTTTTTCCAGACAAACCATTGCTCTGACGAAATAAATACATATGACCTTTTTTGATGAAAAATACCTCCCCTACACGGTGGTATGTTTTATTTTCCTCTATCTTCATTCCAGCTCGAAATATTAAGGATAATCGAAAAAGAAAATGATAATCGATTTTTTTTCGACTTTGGGAAATCGATAGACTGGTAAACTTTTTTTAATGTTAATCTACATACTTTAATGTACTTATAAAAAAAATTCAGCCGTATTGCTAATTACTGGTACTTTTGGTCTAAATTGACCTTTACCGACTGGCCTATATAATAATATGTAGGATCCTTATAGTAACTTTTATGAAATCTAAAGTGGTTTATTATTACATTGTTTTATATTTATTCTCAAATAATTTCTAGGCTATGTCGAAAAGATTTGTTTTTCCGCCTCGAAAAAACTGCATGCTTTGTTTGTCAACACAATATTATGTACGTCTTTATTAAAGTTTGTTTTACCAAAATCGGATTGTGAGTTAAAGTTTTCATATTATTTTATAATTTCTACACACAAGATTAATGTTCTTTGACGTAGAGTTTATCTTTTCTACAATTAATCAAATACTAGGGGCTCTGCCCCTGGACGCTTCGCGTCCCAACCCCGCCTCAGCCTTTGGCCTCAGATGGCTGTTTCGCTTCGCTCACAGTTGGAAAATTCGCTAAAGATTCTCGTTAATCTTTGGCTCGTTTGTACGTTGGTTTGTAAGATCATGAAACCAGGCTTAAATATGTTAACAGTAATTACAAGATTAATTGTAACCTCAAATACATGCTTTAGAAACGTGAGAGGCTTTCATTACGATTTTAGTCCTAGTTCTACTATCTTCTGTCAACTAAAGTTTTGAAACCAGGCCTAAATATACAGTAGTAAACATAACCTCAACACTATGTTTCAGAAATGAGCCAGGCCTATATTACAAAATTGACTATTAGAATTTATCCATTTTTGCCAAGTTTACTTTTTTTTACAAAATAAATTGTTAAATCAGGCCCAATTTATTCTAATTCTAACGTGCTAAAACAGTATAAATTAGCTTGTTTTTTTAACAGTAATTGAAAACTATCCAATGAACAGCTGATTTTGGTTAGTACTCAATCTCATGGCTTGTTTATAAACAGCTGTTTTTATTGCTTTATTTACTATGTCGTTGTTATTTTGTAACCAACATGGCAACCCATAAGACCCTATGTTAAAATTTTTCAACTTTTAAATTATATTTTCTCAAAAAATTGCGTTTTTGCACGAAATACAACTATATGGGTGTACTTAAAAATCAAAACTACACCTAAATACAAAATTTCTTTGAATTAGTTAGAGCCGTTTTTGAGATCCGCGACAGATACAAAGATACAAAGATAGATACAAAGATACAAACAAAGATAGATACAAGAATTGCTCATTTAAAGTAATAGGAGGATATGTTTTATTATAAACTTGGTTGTGATAAGCCCAGTGAACTCGAGAGCTCAAAGACTATACGTACCATACCACACGTTCTTATACGGCCGGTATACAATATTTTGAATTATGTTTAGTACCTATACCTGTACCTATTTCGGTTTTCTTCTATTTTTTTTTTACAACAAGGTCATGAAACTTTGTTATATTGCTGATATTTTGACCTTTGTTATAATCATAAAAAATGTATGAACATTTAGCTTTATTGTTAGAGTAGTAAACTTGTTAACATGCACATTATAGTTATCATAATGCTTGATCATAATGCTGGTAATCAATGTGACTCACGTAAAATATGCCCAAACATATTTGTACGTAGTGGTACAATAAACCGATAATGCCTAGGTTATTTCATTTTAAATACAAATTAGAACAAAAATATCATAATGTTTTATAGCGATCTGTTTTTGGTATAGCAATATTAAAAGTCTGTTTTCTAGGCGCGGCGATGGACTTCCGTCACTCCTTTTCGCTTTATATTAACACGTCCTTTTTGTTCTTTAATTTTCTCCAATAAAAACAATAATTGTAAAAACACAATTCTAGTGTGGTATTTACTAAACAATTTACTAACAAATTTAGTGATCAATTTACTAAATACTTTCTGTTATTTCTCCATAAATGTAGAATATATTACTGTACACTATATTGTTTCTCCATTTTATTTATTATGTACTATTGCCATGGTTTTTTGCAAACAAATGACAACGACTTTATCGTAGCGTTTTTTCTATGTCCGATGCGTTTTTTAATTTTTCGTTAAGCCAACCTGCTAAGAGAAAACTAACCTGTAAAATACGCAACCTTTAAATTCTTTAAAACCGTGTGAATATCAACTTTTGTATTAATTAAAATAAACACAAGTTACACAAGTAAATAAATGTGTTGCATATTTAAGATGAGTAAACTGCAGATAATCTTGGGTTCACACTTTATTTTCAACAGCCTTATTATTTAAAATCTTTTACTTTTTAAAATAATTTTTTCAATATAAAAATGGATGTTAGCTTTGGAAGAATAAGGTTGTTGTAGCATGGGCGCCCATATGATATTTTCTAGGGGGGGGCTAGATCGGGGAATAGGGCTTAACACGTTCACTGCTAAGGACGCACATGTGAGCTTGACACTGAACACTATGAGAAGTGGTCGACGCACAGTGTATTGCGTGCTTCGCACGCCAATCCCCGTGGTGGGAGTGTTTTCAATACACAATGAATTGCGTGCTTCGCATGCCAACCCCCCTATTTGAGAGTATTTTCAATACACAGTGCATTGCATGCTTCGCACGCCAACCCCGTATTGGGAGAGTTTTCAATACACAGTGCACTGCATGCTTCGCACGCCAACCCCTGTATTGGGAGAGTTTTCAATATACAGTGCATTGCGTGCTTCGCACGCCAACCCCCGTATTGGGAGAGTTTTCAATACACAATGCATTTCGCCAATTTTAAGCTTATGTGCTAGTGACGCACATGTGTGTCCGCTTTAAAAATATTTGCAATTATTGCGTTGAAAGGTTCAAAAATAAAAAGTAAGTAATTTCTACCCATTTAGACTATAAATGTAACAAATCAAAGGTCAGCTCCTAGCTTAGGAAATACGAAATTTGCGTAGCAGTGAACGTGTTAAGGAGTAGCCTGCCTCCTTCGGCAAAATGAGTCCAGGGATATTTTTGACTTCCCCAAGAAAACTTGAAATTTGGCTGTTCAGGTGAAATATTAACCCACACAGCATTGAGTCTGTCCCTTTACACCGCCTGTGAATACACAAAGACCTATAACACTCCTAGAGGCCGCACCAAGTAGTGACCCAGCAGCTCATGCTTGAACTCTTATAAGAAATAAAATAAGTATATGTAAAATCAAACGGCACATAACATTTAACATTTAAAACATATTTTAGTGCTAATCTCTTTAAAGAAAAATACCTGACTATAATTAATAATATACATAATCTCCTTTCCCTGGGAGCTAGGAGGGGGCGTGGACCCCCTCTGCCCATAGGTATGAGCGCCCATGTGTCGTAGACAATCTTTAAACGTAGGTACCTAAGCTTGTTAAGGGCAGTAAAAGCCTAGGCCTACCACTCAGTGTAATGACCTTATTTTGTACATGCTTGTATGTAATGTCCTTTAAGCAAGTACATTCCTGTGCCGCATAGATAGGGCAGTAGTAGTCTGTGTATATACAGGGTGTATCAGGAAGAAACGGAAAGAATTGCAGGACGTGTTCTACTGGTGAAAATAATGAAAAAAGTTCCTATAAACATAGGTCCGAAAACGCTTCGTTTTCCAGATATCCGCCATTTTGTTTTTTGTACAAAATAATTCATATCTAGAGAACGGTTTGACTGATTGAGTTCAAACTTGGCATGAAGTTTAACCTAACAATGATATACCTCAATAAAAATAAACAATTAAATCCAATCATGTGTTTCAAAATGGCGGCTGTTTTAAAATGTCAAACTTAAATTACTCAAAAACCGTACGTTTTAACAAAAAATGTCAAGACACATGTTTTGTAGCGCTTTTGATTCCCTATCCGATGGTGTAACTGTCAAAACAATCGGATGAAGTATAATAGCTAAGTTAAAAGGTAATGACAACAAATGTCCATACAATATTGTAGTATTTACTGTGTTGGTATAGGATGCCGGGTTGAACAAACCAATTAGTACACATAACTTAACTGTTATCCTTAATCCGATTGTTTTGACAGTTACACCATCCGTTAGGGAATCAAAAGGGCTACAAAAAAGGTGTCTTGACATTGTTCGTTAAAATGTACGGTTTTGGAGTAATTTAGGTTTGAAATATTCAAACAGCCGCCATTTTGAAACGCATGTTTGGATTTAATCGTTTATTTTTCTTGAGGTATATCATTGTCAGGTTAAACTTCATGCCAAGTTTGAACTCAATCAGTCAAACCGTTCTTCAGATATGAATTATTTTGTACAAAAAACAAAATGGCGGATATCTGGAAAACGAAGCGTTTTCGGACCTATGTTTATAGGAACTTTTTTCATTATTTTCACCAGTAGAACACGTCCTGCAATTATTTCCGTTTCTTCCTGATACACCCTGTATAACTTTATTAAAAAGGGGGTATTATAAACCACGCAACACATTTGTTTTGGTAGAAAAGCCTATACTTTAGAAGGAATATACTGAATACGTTATATACTAGCTTAACAACTTATGATGAAAAGGCGCATATTTAATATTAACTGTCAGGCAGAAGAAAATTCAAGAAATAGTCAAAATTTCTCTTGGCCTTTCACAGAAATGAATATTATTTGTTTTATCATACGTTTGCAGGATAATAAATCAAACGTTTACAGTGTGTTACTGGCTTCTGTAATGAGGTTTGATGATTTATGTATAACAAGGTGCGAAGAACCTGACACAGTTTCATTCTAAGCATTATATTACATCCACCACCTACATTACCCAGTAGCCGGTACTTTACCTATTGACCTAAACAATATTTACAGTGACTAGATAGAGACAGTGTGGCCATATGAAAGTGGCCGCCATGTTTTTCCTAAAAGTAATGTTATCAGCCATGAAGTATAATGTAATTTATTTTCAAAATATTTATGAAACCTTTTGTTTTATTTCATGAAGGCCTCGTAAACAACTTTTTAAATGTTAAAAAGTAGTTAGAAAGCAGATAATTTGTTTAAAATGAAATAACCTTTAAAAAATAATGATTTAGCCTACTGTCACATTTTTTACTAGCCTATGCGGATAGTTGAGCAGCCTACTGACGTTAATTACAAACTAATAAAGCTATATCAAAACAAGTTGCACTATTATTTTCTTTGTTCAATTCTACGTTAAAAAAAAACATTTTGAAGTTCAATTATATTATTTATGCGGTTTATTTGAATAAAAGTCAAGGTTTTGTATTATTTTCAAGTAACCAAATTTTCAATAGTTTGTAGCTAGGCTATCTGAAAAAGTATTTGACTGGTCATAATGAAATTTTTTTAATTAAATTTAATTCTCAACTTATAGACATTTTCGTTTTAAAAATTACAATTTTTCTGAGATAATTTTTCTTTGATTTTGAGGTTAGGCAATTCAAGATTTTCAAGTTTAAGTTATTCAAAGCCAATAAACAGGTTCCCTCATTATTTCAGTTAGGCCTACTTATTAATGTGATTCTTTTCTTAGAATGTACCTTCACCAAGACTAAAAGAAAGAAAAAATAACGATGACAATTCAATTTGAAAACTATGAACAAACGTGGCTAACACGGACAAAATTATAGGTTTGGGCCAAACACAGTTCTTAAAATTGCGTAATACTAATATTTATTGCATTTATCTTTTCTATTGATAAAAAGGACTAGCCTATGTTATGAACTTTTTAAAATGTTGTAAATAAAAGACTTTTGGCATGTACTTACTTCTGAAATGTGCGCGCTGAAGCGATTCCGTAGAGTGGCGGGAGTAGCCTATTCTGCTGTAATTTCCTTATTAATATGGTGCAATATCACATACTTCAACACAAATCGCTTTAAAATACCTATTACGTTTATGTAAAAGTAAAAACTAACAAATATCTGTTAAAAAATCGGTAACGTCGTTTTTACACTAAGTGAACGTGAATGAGTGTAATGTAAACAGATACGAATTTAGGAAAAACATGGCTGCCGACATCTTGACCAATAGGAAACAAGACCTCACTTGGCCACACTGTCTCTATCTAGTCACTGTAACAATATTCTAACTTCCATGACATCTAGTGGTAATTTATTGAAACAGTGTCGTTTAGTTTCGCCTATAACCTGGTAGATGTCAGGAGCTCTGCGTGAGCGGACCGGTGTAACAGGCCTAATCCACTGCAGTTTACAAACAACATTACAGTAGGCCTATTATTACTACAGAATAACACGTTTCTAACACTTCTGTATCTTATTTTCGCAAATTTCCCTTTAACATTTGCACGCCTAATTTGTCACCATAGTGAAAAAGAAGAACTTGTTTAATGAATTGTACAGAAAGAATTTAACACGTTTACTGCTAAGGACACACATGTGAGCTTGACACTGAACACTATGGGAAGTGGTCGACGCACAGTGTATTGCGTGCTTCGCACGCCAATCCCC
>JAGFPH010006070.1:62903-79970 GCA_018207615.1 Philaenus spumarius | reverse complement strand
ATGTCCGGCGGGAAGGTAATGTTTTCGTATCTATATATATATATATAAACCAAATACCATTGACTGACTGAACACTTAAAAAGAATACAATTACGTTAAAAAGACTGAAAATACCAACCACCACGGGCAACGCCGTACGGGTGAGCTAGTATCCTATATTTATTTTCTTAGATAAACTCCAAAAAAGTTTCTTTCTAGTATCCTAAACCTAAAACAAAATACTTTCTGTCAACAAACCTGCTTACGGTGTTGGATTTTTTAACTAACGGACTCGTCCTAGAAACTTAAAAAACCAAAGTGTGTACCAAGTTTGGACCAAATCTTAAGTAAAATGCGGCCGTTAGAGTGCGAACACAAATGTATAATTTTGATTGACAGTGCAAAACATGTTCTGGGGACCATGATCGGTACTCGTTGACCACTTAGGTCGTCACCATAAGAAGCACTGCAATAGCTCATCTTTCAAATGGAAAGTGGATCGTAACTAGATTAATTAATACTTTCCACGTGAAACAAATATATTATGTTCAGGCTTCTGTCAGTGTGTAGGAATTTCCTATGTATTTAAATTATTCACTGTTTGACAAGAAGTGTCCCTGGAAAGCTGATTAGTGAACTGGGATTGTTGAGAACTTAAACCAGAGAGTGGTTCTTTTACACAGTAAATATGTTAAAGTAGTCTCTAAACAAATACAAGAGCACTGTGACGACAAAATCACACCGATGTGAATAAAAATCCCGAACCACAAAACAAGGAACAAAAACAATAACTAAACAATTAAATTGTAAGTTATATTTACTACCCTTATGTACATTTCGATGATTTCCGTTTTTCGGGCTGATAATGATATGTTATTATTAAATGCAGATAAAGGGCCTATTCCTAACTCGTCATTGTTGTTTTCTTTACTTAGGACTGTATAAGAAACTTTAGAAATAGATAATATTTATTATTGGTAATATTTTTCTACTTTATTTTTTTTTACCGTAGGCCTATATTATTTATATTTCGTTGATCTGTATTTCTTAATATTTGATTTTAAAGGTTATGTTATTTTATTTTAGTAGGCTAAGTATATAATTTCTTTTGTTTATTATTTATTTCATTAGGCCTATTAGTTTTTTAATTTATTTTTATTTCTGTTTGCCTATTTATAGTTTTAGTAGACCTGTTTGTTATTTCTTGTATTTAATAGTTTTATAATTCATTAATAAATAGGCTTTTATTGTTAATAATAGATACTTGTAGTAGATTTAATGTGGCTCCTCCCATTCCCCCACTAGGTCGGTCTTGGATTGAAAGGGCATGGCGAGGAGTGGGGGAGGGGCTGGTATATAATATAGCTCTATAATATTGTCTGTATACTTTAGTAGTGTTAAAACCCTCTGAGGATGATGACCATGCCATCGAAATGTACATAAGGGTAGTAAACATAACTTACAAATTAGTTGTTTAGTTATTGTTTTTGTTCCTTGTTTTGTGGTTCGGGATTTTTGTTCAAATCAGTGTGAAGTAGTCTTTGTCGACGTATACTCTACTGTGTTAGAGTTAGTCCATTTAAAACGCGGATATGACCTCAGGAAATGCCTCCCGGACCAGACCACTTTCATACTTCATGTTTTTTGGGTCGCTGATTCCGAAAATTGGGGTCCCGCGGCACTAAAATCCCGTCGTCACTCCTCAAAATGAAAAAAAAAACTAACTTTTTATTGGTTCTTTCACAACAACGTTTATGACATCTCCAAATAATGCTATGGAATGCACAAATTATGATTAACATTTAGAAATTTAGTGGCCCCATAGAAACGGACCAAGAAATGCACCACAAGGGTTCGCCGTAGGGGGTGAAACCATCCCTAATGCGACGAAAAATTAGGAATTGACGGAAAAAATGTTTTTCCACGTTTTGGTGGGTGGTGAAACGAACGGGGTCGTGAGATTATCTGAAGTTGTTTTGAACCCCTTGGGGGTGCAAACTAACCCCAAATTGCGTTCGAGTTCAGGGAAAACAGATAAAATGGGGTGAAATTAAAGCCTATTTTCTTTCTCGTTATTTGCGAATTTCCATAGGAAAAATGAGCTATTGCAGTGACCCTTAAGGTAAGACCTAAGGTCGGGAGTAGCAAATGAGCATCGATCATGGTCCCCAGAACACGTTTTGAGGTGTCATGTATTTATTTCTATATCTGTATGTGTATATTTGATGTATATATGTGTTCGAACTCTACTGGTCGCATTTTAAGTCCGATTTGGTTCAAATGTGGTGCGCATGTTGGTTGTTTAAGTGGCTTCGATGAGTTTGTTAGCCAAAAAATCCAACAACCGGAAGCACATTTTTGTACCGGAAGTATATATTCTTTTTAGTTTTTTCCTACTAGAATGAATTTTTTGTAGAGTTTTTTTCAAAAAATATAAATGTAGGATGTTATTCTGCACATTTTGTTTTTTACGCGACCTTAAAGCTCGCTTGGGTCTTTCAAAATCGATCAAAACGTAAAATAATATAAAAGTACCCCGTTCAAAGTCATGTTGTGGATTCTACCGCGAAGTTGGCGTGCGAAGCACGCAATTCTCTGTGTTTTGAAGATACTCCCAATGCGGGGGTAGGCGTGCGAAGCACGCCATGAACTGTGCATTGAAAATACTGCCAATATGCGGAATGGCGTGTGAAGCGTTTTGCAGCTATTTGGCACCGTCATGAATAGATCTATTTCCAAAATTGTTCGTTGAAATCCTGAAACTTAGACCTATAAACTTAATTTTGGAAATTTGCTCAACTCACGTCAGCGGTTCAGCTGCGTGGTCGAATTATTAGATATCGCACAAGTTTTGTTTCAATACTAAAGGGAGTGGATGTTCATTATTTCCTTCTCAATAAGCTATAAACTGTACGGTTATGAAATAACATTTTTACTGCCACATAAAGGTCCACACTGTTGACAAATTTATTACGTAATTTGAGAAGAGTCGGAATCAATTCAACACTCGTTACCACGTTTTATGTTCTCCGCGATAAACTCCATAAAAACCAAAATCATATCTTTGTTTTATCTGTTGCACGGACGACTGAAAAATGTCGCTTAAAAGACGAAAGTGCCGGGAACCATCATAGCTCTGTTTAAAAAATTATAAATATTACCAGCGAATTTCAATTGGAAAGATGTGCTATTGCAGTGACCCTTATGGTGGGAAATAAGATCGGGATTTGTCAATGAGCACCGATCATAGTCCCCAGCACACGTTTTGTGGTGTCATTAAAATGTACAAATGTGATCGCACTCTAACGGCCACATTTTTAATTCCGATTTGGTCCAAATTTGGTACACACCTGGTTTGTTTAACCCTTAATTGGAAACCTTACTTTTGAAGCACGCAACTGGTAACCTGAGGTATCTGGATACCCCCAACTAACAGATGAACAAAAGAATCACATTTTATGAAAACACTTAATATGTTTGTACATGTGCCTAGTGTATTATCTATACAAATCTTATATATTAAAAAAATTCTGTTTTTCTTTTCCGAGTCCGTTCGGCTCTTCTACCCGACCGATTTTCATAATTGAGGTCTTAAATTAAAGGTATGCACGCCCAGATTTGCCATCAAGCATTACAAATCATGTATCTTTCGCCTTACAAACGTTATAATCAAATGCAAATTTCTGCTGTGTATTCCTTATGGGGGGTTTTTTTTTGGTTCTTTGTCCACTTTGCGTTCGTATACCGTCCATCCGATTGCTTTGAAATTTTGCATAGTAACACAGGTTAACCCTGGGAAGGTTTTAGGCCATTTACCGAAGTTCTAGGACATTAGGGCTACGCCCCAGTGGCCCTCAAAGTTTCAATGTTAATCTTATGGAAGAAAGATTTCTATTGATTTTATCAGGGACACAAAAACAGCTGTTCGTATGAAAAGCTTAAAACAGCTGATTTTGATCAACAACTGATTTGGATCAAATCAGTATCAAATGTAGTATTACCTTTTTGAGGTTACATTGACAAACTAAAAACAAACTCAAACAAAAATCAACGAAAAATGCTAACTATATTTTAATTCAATTCAAACATTGGTTGTTACAAACCTATTATATATAAAACAGCTAATTTGGATCAAAAACTTAACATAATCATTCACAGATATGTCGAGTCTTATATATTATCATCCGTTCAGCCGCTATTCACCCGAGAAGGAGCTCCGGTATACAATCCTTCAAATTTCCCATGTTAATCTTATGGAGATAATGTTTAATGAGTTCGAGTCAGCTGCCAAATAAAACAGCTAATTTATGCTCGGTCACCTTGTACAAACGAGCAAAAGATTAACGAGATTCTTTATCGAATTTTCCACCTGCGAGCGAAGCGAAGCAGCCATCTGAGGCCGAAGGCCGAGCCGGGGTTGGGACGCGGAGCGTCCAGGGGCAGAGCCCCTAGTTCTGTATGAAAAAAATTAAAGGTTAAACAAATAATTCGACCACGCAGCTGAACCGCTGACGTGAGTTGAGCAAATTTGTAAAATTAAGTTTATATGTTTTAGGGTCTCAACCAACTATTTGGGAAATTGTTCCACTCACGATGGCCCTGAATAGCTGCCTGTGTGTACGAAATAATATATTAGTAGAATACGAAATATATTAGTACAATTGTTTGCATTTAAGCTTCCAGCTTCGACTCACGCTCTCCTTCGTTTCTCTCGACCTTGCAGCCTCAGGTTATGAGCTTCGCTCCGCTCGCAGTGAACTTATCGGCCGTCGGCCTCGGATTAATAGATGCCCCCACTGCAAAATCCACCACGAGCATTTGAACCGGCTACTTTATGTTTTGATCGATTTTGGGGAAACCAAGCGAGCTATAAGGTCGTGTAAAAAAACAAAATGTGCAAAATAATATCCTAAATTTAATTGTTTAGGCAAAACTCTAAAAAATGTCCATTCTCGTACTAAAAATTTCAATAGTAGTTTTGATTTGGTGTTCACATGGAAGTCTAAAGTACTATGTTTTTAATAAATTAATAATAAACAGTCGTTAGTTTTCATTAAAAAAAGAAATTTGAATTTTTGTGTGATCTTTGAAACAATAATAATTATTGTATTTTTTAACAGCGACCAAAATTTTAATATATTATATGTTATATATAGGGAAAACCACTGCATGCTCCGTACGCCAACCCCGTTGGAAACTTCTATACACATAATCATGTTATGTTATCTTTACAAATAATAAGCCCAAAGCTAAGACGGTAAATAATGTTAAATGTTCAAATCAAATGATTTCGTATAGTTTATAACAGCAGTTAAAATAAAGGTTAAAAGAACCAGCAAGGCTCAGGTGTACACTTTAATAAAAACCTAAATTAAAAGTTAGAAAAACAAATAATTGTTTCAAAGTTTGACATCTGCTATTAAATGGAAGTATTGGAGCAAACAGCTGTTTTATCTGTTATTCTATTCAATTGGTTGCTATCGTAATAAATGTAATAACATGTGTTGGTTCATCAGTCAAGTTTACAAATATTGAAGTAAAAAATGTATGGGCCGGGGGTGTGGGCCGTAAATGAAGAAAAAACATTTTCCCACACCGCTTCCTAATGTGACTCATCCTTTAACCTCACCCATAACACGTTCACTGCTACGCAAATTTGATATTTTCTATGCTAGGAGCTGACATTTTGTTTTTTATATCATATTACTTTAAATGAGCAATTCTTGTATCTATCTTTGTATCTTTGTATCTTTATATCTTTGTACCTGTCACGGATCTCGAAAACGGCTCTAACGAATTCAAAGAAATTTTGTGTTTAGGTGTAGTTTTGATTTTTAAGTACACCTATATAGTTGTATTTCGTGTAAGAAAATCTAATTTAAAAGTTGAAAAGTTTTAACATGGGGTCTTATGGGTTGCCATGTTGGTTACAAAATAACAACGAAATAGTAAATAAAGCAATCAAATTAGCTGTTTATAAACAAGCCAAGAGATTGAGTACTATCCAAAATCAGCTATTCATTGGATAGTTTTTAATTACTATTAAAAAACAAACTAATTTATACTGTTTTAGCACGTTAGGATTAGAATAAAATGGGCCTGATTTAACAATTTATTTTGTCAAAAACAAAGTAAACTTGGCAAAGATGGATAAATTTTAACAGTCAATTTTGTAATATAGGCCTGGCTTATTTCTGAAACATAGTATTGAAGTTATGTTAATCCTGCAATAATTTTTACTACTCTATATTTAGGCCTGGTTTCAAAACTTTAGTTTACAGAAAATAGTAGAACTAGGACTAAAATCGTAATGAAAGCCACTCACGTGTCTAAACCATGTATTTGAGGTTATAATTAATCTTGTAATTACTGTACATATATTTAAGCCTGGTTTCATAATTTTACAAACCGATGTACAAACGAGCCAAAGATTAACGAGATTTTTTAGCAAATTTTCCAACTGCGAGAGAAGGGAAGCAGCCATCTGAGGACGAAGGCCGAGGCGGGGTTGGGTCGCGAAGCGTCCAGGCGCAGAGCCTCTAGTTTATAACCTAAATGAGTAGAAATTATTTTATTTTAGAACCGTTCTACGTAACGATTACTAATATTTTAAAGCGGTCGCACATGTGCATTTATAGCACATAGGCTTAAAATTGGCGTTAGCGTGGGGATTAAAAAACAAAATGGGAGTTAGCGTGCCAAGCATGCAATGCTCTGTGTATTGAAAATACCCATAATACGGGGGTTGGCGTACGAAGCACGCAATGCACTGCGTGTTAAAAACTCTCCTAATACTGCGGTTGGCGTTTTGCATTGAAAATACTCCCAATACGGGGGTGGGCATGCGCACGCAGTGCACTGTGTATTGGAAATACCCATGATACGGGTTGTTGGCGTGCGAAGCTCGCAATGCATTTTGTATTGAAAATACTCTCAATACGGGGCCTGGCGTGCAATGCACTGTGCGTCGGCCGCTTCTCATAGTGTTCAGTGTCAAGCTCACATGTGCGTCCTTAGCAGTGAACGTGTTAAACAGAGATGTTCCGGGTTCTGATGTTTTTAGTCAGGTTAGTAGCGGTTCGCTCAAGTGCCAACATTCGCCCCGGTATCTGTACATTGGTTCAGCTGTTAGATCAAATTGTCCAACGAAATAGCATACCCGACCTACAGATAGTGCCAAATAGCGTGAAGCGTCACTTGAGCATGCGCTGTAACGTCTTACCCTTCCCTACTCGACTGTTAATCTTTAGTACATTCACCACCAAAAAGTGTTGCTATGCAATCAACACGACTACATAGCAGACATGAATTAGGTAGGGCAGGCAGCTCTGACTGTACTTCACCGCGAGAGGGGAAATGTGGTGGGAGCCGGCGTAGGAGACTTGCACACCCCCCTCTTCGCGCTCCATCCTAATTGGCGCTATCTGTACGTAGGTACTGATCAATAATACAGCCAACACATTGCTTTCCATTTACAGTCCATTCAAATCTATCAGTTTGTATGACGTGTAATTATTTTTACTAATATCGTATATTTACCAATTAAATGAAAACCGTATGAGTTGCTTTCAGAAGTTACTCGGCAAACTGAGAGAATTCAATTTGAGAGTTGAACGAAGTGACAGATGTGTTTCCGCCATTTGTATGCAACATGCTGATATTCATTCCGTGCATGCACTGAATGCGAAATGCACGAAGTAACCTCTGTGGATTACAACATATGTGAAATGTCAAATAAAATACGATACACAAACTTTTATATTTATAGAGACGTTATCGTGTTCATCTTTCGAAATAAAATGATTACAAAACTTTATCTATCCTAATTTTATAAATTGGTAAAATGTGTTTGTTTGTATGTAGTGGGTAATCCCTTGAACTACTGAACCGATTGAAAAAAAAAATAGTTTTAATAATAAAAAGGTACACTATCCCCTAAGCAACATAGGCTATAATTCATTTCGATAAAAACTTTTTTTATTTCAATATTTGTAAATTTAGTCGAAAAAAATTCTTAGGTTAGGCCCAGACTGATGAACCAACACATGTATTTAAATTTATTATCATAGCAACCAATTGAATAAAATAATAGATAAAACATCTGTTTCCTGTAATATTTCCGTTAACTGCTGATTTAAAACTATGAAGGAATTATTTGTATTTCTAACTTTTAGGTTAGGTTTTTGTTAAAGTGTAGACCTGAGCCTTGCTGATTCTTTTAACCTTTATTATAACTGCTGTTATAAAATATACCAAATAATTTTATTTGAACATTTAACATTATTTACCATCTTAGCTTTGGGGTTATTATTATTCCTGCACCTTTATTATAAAGAAAACATAACATGATTGTGTGTATAGAAGGTTCCAAGGAGGTTGGCGTGCGGAGCACGCGGGGGTTTCCCCTAGTGTAAAATAAAGGTAGACTTAATTCCTTAATTCTTCACCAAATTCAATGATTCAAACATCATTTTAAAGCTTACGACCCCCACTGTTGACGAAAAATAGACAAATAGCTTAAAACTAATGTTTTTGATAAAAAAAAAATATTTACAAAAACTTTATGTGAAAGTTCATATAATTTATAATGAAAGGCGCCATCTATTAACAATCTGTTTAACTAATTAACAGCTGTTAGATAGATTTTTAAATTCTATATGCAAGTGTGATCTATCCCGCAAATCAATCAAATTAAAACAACGTAAAGCGTTCCAAATCGTTATTTTTATAAATCGACGTAAATAAACAAACATAATTTACTGAATTCAATCAACGTATTAAATCAGGTAAGTACTTCTACATGGGAAATATTCGCACGTTTCAGCTAGTTTAAATCATCAGTAATCAACATTTCAAACAAATATTTTTATTACCAAACTAGTGGACCCGGCAATGCTTCGCTATTGCTTAATTTGAAACTTTGAAAGCCTGTAATTCATATCCCGTGTAATTCAACATCCTGTAATTCGTATCCCGTGTAATTCAACATAGGCCTAATGATTGTTACACATAATTAGTAAAACAACTGATTTGAATCAAAAGTTTAATACAATTTTAGGTTAGGCCTTTAAAACCTATTAAATATAATAATTCAAACATCTAATATTACAATTTAACATTATATTATTGTTACACATTATAAATAAAACAGCTTATTTGGACCAAAGGTTTAACACAATTTTAGGTTAGGCCTATTATTATAAAATCAACACACTTTATTTGAAAGAGTTTGGAATTATCACCATAGTAACCAGAATAACACATTAATAAATACGAATCAGCTGTTTCATCTGTTATATGGCTGCTTATGGGAGGGATGAATTTTCGCATTTTCTACCCTTTAAATTCAAAATTTTGCAAAATCCTTTCTTAGTACGCCTCTACATTATTGGACGGATGTACCTTCCAAATTTCAAGTCTCTAGCTTTAATAGAATCGGCTCTGCGTTGATCATCAGTCAGGACATTGCATTTTATATAAGAGATTAAGGAAACAATATAATACGTAACACCAGATGTTTGACTCATAATACAGTACAACTTTTGTTTACTTTTACCTAAAATAAAAAAAACTGTTAGTTGTGAAGAATAATACCTGATTCGAAATTTGCCAAATTGGTTGCAAAAAAAATGGATTTTCGTTTATTACAGGCCTTTTATTTTTATCAAAATTGAAGTTTTACTTATAACTAGAGGAGACCTCTGCGTGCTCCGTACGCCAACCCCCAATGGAACCCTCCAGAAACCTATGTTATGTTTTATTTATAATAAAGGTGTAGGATTAATAATAACCTCAAAACTAGGATTGAAAATAATGTTTAATGGTCAAATTAAATTCTTTCTTTTATTTTATAAAAACAGTTATAATAATGGTTAAAAGAACCAGCAAATTGAAATTAAAATTGCTTCAAATTTTGAAATCAGCTGTTAATGGAAATATTGGAGCAAACAGATATATCATCTGTTATTTTATTCAATTGGTTGCTATGGTAATAAATGTAAATACATGTGTTGGTTTATCAGTCTAGGCCTACGGAATATTTTTTCCGACTAAATTTACAAATATTGAATAAAACATGTTTTTTATCAAAGTGATTTATAGCCTATGTTACTCAGGGATAGTGTAGCTTTTTATATTAGTAAAAATATTTTTTCAATCGGTTCAGTAGTTCCAGAAACACACAAACAAACAAACAAATTGTACCTATAATATTAATATAGATAAAGTTGAAAGCCATTGCCATCAGGTTATGCCCACCATCAGTATTCCATAGAGACATTACCTTATCCTTCTAGGCCTAACCTAAGAATTTTTTCCGACTAAATTTACAAATATTGAAATAAAAAAAGGTTTTTATCGAAATGAATTACAGCCTATGTTGCTTAGGGGATAGTGTAGCTTTTTATTAGTAAAACTATTTTTTCAATCGGTTCTGTAGTGCCAGAGATTAACCCATACATAAAAAAAGTCAGCACTTTTCGCTTACTTTTGTTTGTGTTTGCTTTTAGTTTGTTAATCTAATGTACAAAAGAATCAGTTTATTATACTCCACAAACATCAGTGGTTGTAAAGTATAACAAACTGATTATAAATTAGATAAGTTAGTTGTTATGGTAATGCATAACTATACTAAATAAACGAGGCTGTACGTATTCAGAGTGCTAAATAAAAGACCGTATAAATAACAACCGAGTAAATATTTGGAGATATGTTTCCAATAGCGACAATGACGCCAATATTTGTAAACTTGGTGTGGACTTTGTATTGACACATATGCTTTAGTAACCTAAATAGACCAAACTCCTTTATTGCATATTGCTAGGTTGTACGTTGAAAGAGGCTTCGTTCCTGGCATATCAAAGTATAATTTGTTAGTAAAGTGTCTAAGGTTTAACGATTTGTTTAGTTCCTACAATATCAATAGATATTATGTATTTAGCAATCTATTATATAAGCGGCATTGTCCTGACTGAACGACGTACTGACAGAATCAACGCAGAGCAAAAACTATTTAAGATACAAATGCGATTATTTAAAGATATAGTGACGTCATACACGCTCAATAAGAAACGATTTTGCACAAATTTTTATTTTAAAGCGTACAAATTCAGATAAAACAGCTGTTGGGATCAAAACCTTAACAACACATGTTTGTAATACGTTCATTACCATATCAACCAACTTAGAAAATGTATAATCAGTTTATTATTATCACAACCAGGAGTATTTTTTTTTTAGATTAGGTAAAAGCAAACCAAAGAAAGCTTTTGATTCGAACTGATGTTTTATCTGATGTAGGACTGGGAGGGTACCCACGAATTTTCACTTGTTTTACACTATTGTGCGTCTGTTTTTTAATTTTCGTATTTGTATCTTACGGGGATTCATTATTGAAAATAGGGATTTTCTATAATAGGCCTTTTTGAATTATGAATATATTTTTTATATATTCATTGAAAGGTAAAACATTGTTTATACTTATACAAATTTACATACCTTTTTGAGATTTTTTGTTTTTTATGCACAAAATTTTGTTTTTTGTTTAAATATTTTAGGCTATAACTTTTTTACTACTGAACCAATTTGGTCGTTTAATATCATTTTTCAAATACTAACTTTTTGGGTATTGTAGTCATATTCTTACTACTAAAATTTTATTAGTTATGACCTTACAAAAAAAATATAGATACAAAATTTGTGATTAAATCAATTTTGTTCATTACTCTTTTATTTGTCCTAGAGGAATAAACAAATAGCTTAAACGTTGCATTGTAAGCTACTAAAGATGTGGTAAAAATTTCATCACTATAGCTTTAGCAGTTAAAAAGTTATAAAGAGTCCACCGTTATTTGAGCAGTAATAGAGGAGAATAACTCGCACAACCAGTATGTGCAGTCAAGATGTGTTTTACTTACATATTGGAGGCATTGAAAGCCTAATAATATACATTGTTGTACTTCTTTGCAATTACTTTAAAAACATTTAAAATGTTATTAGTCCAAATAGTAAACATAGAAAAGTATAACTCGACCAAAAGTAGGTGCGCGCATTGTTTTGAATACATTTTTCACACTGATATAATAAACTTTTATGGAATATGTTATGTTTTTCTTAAACCTTAAAAACTGTAGAATCAGGAAAAAAAGAAAAAAATAGTTGGTTGTATTTGGACAATTGCAAGTTTTCAGTAAGGAATTCCCTTAAGTAGTTTTTGATCCACGTTGATTCTATGTCGGTCAGGACAAACCCGGTTATGCATTTGGATGTTTCCCGCCAAAACACTGTACTCAATAACAAATCCATCGAAAAAGCAAAAAAAAATTACGTAATAGAAATTATATATAGGATAGGATACACAGACAAGACCAACTCAAGGTGGCAGCCGTGGAATGCGTACACGTTCGGTATCTATTCTGTGTTGGTTCTGGGGTGGGTGTGCGGAAACGAGAATTCAATTTGACGCGGAAAACTTTGTTAAGTCTACAAAAGTTCCTAATAGCTTTGACTCTTGTAAGATGTAAGTGGATTATTTATGGAAACTAAACTTGCTTTTTATAACACCACGGAACAGAAGGACTTAGTGCATGGTTAGTTCTAGCCGGGTTCACCAAGTTACGTCAACTCATTATACGACAAATGCTGGAATAGCTGTTAAAACCCGGTAATCTCTGAAACTACTTAAAAGCTACACTATGCCTAAGTAACATAGGCTATAATTCATTTTGATATAAAAAAAAGCTGAAAACATAATTTCCGTGTAATTGTCTACAACATCCATAATTAGCTGATATCTAACGTTTCTGAGCAATGTATTTTACCTTATTAGCGAATTTCCATAGGAAAAATGAGCTATTGCAGTGGCCCTTATGGTGAGACCCAAGGTCGGGAGTAGCAAATGAGCACCGATCATGGTCCCCAGAACACGTTTTGGGGTGTCATTAAAATTCATATATATATATATGTATATATATATGTATATATGTGTTCGCACTCTAGCGGTCGCATTTTAAGTCCGATTTGGTCCAAATTTGGTACACGTGTTGGTTGTGTAAGTGGCTCGGACGAGTTCGTTAGCCAAAAAAATCCAACAAACGGAAGTAAGTTTTTTGACCGGAAGTAACTATTTTTTGAGATTTTTACTAAGAGAATGATTTTTTTTAGAGTTTTTTCTAGAAATATAAATGTAAGATGTTATTCTGCACATTTTGTTTTTTTACGCGACCTTATAGCTCGCTTGGTTCCCCCAAAATCGATCAAAACGTGAAATACCATAGAAGTACCCGGTTCAAAGCCAAGTGGTGGATTCTACCGTGGGGCTGGCGTGCGAAGCACGCAATGCTTTGTGTGTTGAAAATACCCCTAATACGAGGTATGGCGTGCGAAGCACGCAATGCATTGTGTATTGAAGACAATCCCAATATGTGGAATGGCGTGCGAAGCACGCAATGCTTTGTGTATTGAAGACAATCCCAATATGTGGAATGGCGTGCGAAGCACGCAATGCTTTGCGTATTGAAGACAATCCCAATACGTGGAATGGCGTGCGAAGCACGCAATGCTTTGTGTATTGAAGACAATCCAAATATGTGGAATGGCGTGCGAAGCACGCAATGCTTTGTGTATTGAAGACAATCCCAATATGTGGAATGGCGTGCGAAGCACGCAATGCATTGTGTATTGAAGACAATCCCAATTTGTTAAATGGCGTGCGAAGCACGCAATGCTTTGTGTATTGAAGACAATCCCAATACGTGGAATGGCGTGCGAAGCACGCAATGCATTGTGTATTGAAGACAACCCCAATATGTGGAATGGCGTGCGAAGCACGCAATGCATTGTGTATTGAAGACAATCCCAATATGTGGAATGGCGTGCGAAGCACGCAATGCTTTGTGTATTGAAGGCAATCCCAATATGTGGAATGGCGTGCGAAGCACGCAATGCATTGTGTATTGAAGACAATCCCAATATGTGGAATGGCGTGCGAAGCACGCAATGCTTTGTGTTATTGAAGATACTCAAAATATGCGGAATGGCGTGCGAACCATTTTGTAGCTATTCAGCACCGTCGTGAATATACCTATTTCCCAAATTGTTGGTGGAAACCCTAAAATATCGGTCTATAAACTTAATTTTGGAAATTTGCTCAACTCACGTCAGCGGTTCAGCTGCGTGGTCGAATTATTTATTAAAACTACAACAATTAAAAAAATGACTGATAGATACATTGAAAACGAATCGTTTCCTCACCTATCTTATTTGAACCTAGGGAACAGATCTACAGAGCGGGTTCCAGCTAGTTCCGGGACACTCAACTAGAATAGCACGGTACAGTTTAACAATTATTTAAAACATAAATATCTATAGCTAGCCATTATTTTAGTGTAATTGTAATCCACATTCATTATTTTGAATACAAAAGTAGGAAACGTATTGTCTCTGCAGTTCAGGAATGTTTAGGTTATAAAATACATCCGTAAAATTGCTTAGTCTAATGAGTCCGTAGACTGGCTGTTTAGTGCCGTTAGTGAGCGGCAATTAAAATGTTTTGCTTCTGAACTTTAATTATGATTTTAAGTGTAATTTAACCCGCCTCGTACTGTCTTGACGAAGCATACAATATTCAAACAATACTTGAACTCCCTCGAAGCCGACCGCAGTGCTCGCACTTATGTAAGGTCTATACGTACCGGGTGTTTCAAAATTAGTATCAGGGTTTCAAGGTGGGTTGTATTTATTACCATTTAATTTACAACCAACTCTTATAAAAGCGAGTGTACGTCCGTATGCTGATGGGGATTTTTAACTCCGTAAATGGGTACAATAAATTCTAAAACTGTAGGCCTATTTGTTAAAATTTTGTATTTATATACGTTATTATATATTTAAATAAAGATAAAAATACTATCGTAATCCCTTTTTATTAGCAAATTTCCATAGGAAAAATGAGCTATTGCAGTGGCCCTTATGGTAAGACCCAAGGTCGGGAGTAGCAAATGAGCACCGATCATGGTCCCCAGATCACGTTTTGGCGTGTCATTAAAAATCATATATATATATTATAAATATGTATATATATATGTATATATGTGTTCGCACTCTAGCGGCCGCATTTTAAGTCCGATTTGGTTCAAATTTGGTACACATGTTGGTTGTCTACGTCGCTCGGACGAGTTCGTTAGCCAAAAAAATCCAACAACCGGAAATACGTTTTTTGACCGGAAGTAAATATTTTTTAGATTTTTACTACGAGAATTAAATTTTTTAAATTTTTTTTCTAAAAATATAAACGTAGGATGTTATTCTGCACATTTTGTTTTTTTACGCGACCTTATAGCTCGCTTGGTTCCCCCAAAATCGACCAAAACGTAAATTACCATACAAGTACCCGATTCGAAGCTAAGTGGTGCAAACTCGCGAGGCCACTAGGCGAAAACAAATTCTACTAATATATTACGTACACACAGACAGCTGTTCAACGCCTTCGTGAGTAGACCTATTTCCCAAATTGTTGGTTGAAACTCTAAAACATAGGCATATAAACTTAATTTTGGAAATTTGCTGAACTCACGTCAGCGGTCCAGCTGCGTGGTCGAATTATTTTATTTTGATAGATCAAATTATTTAGAAGTTTTAATATTATAGTGAAGAAATTAATAATGCAATATGTTTATATGTCATACGAAGATGAACGAATGTTTCCGAAGCTAAACGAATAGGTATTTCTTCTTTAAATTTGTATAAACGTATATATTTATGATAAAAGGTTACAGTTTATATCCTCAAAGCAAGTATTATAACTTGTCTTATTATAGCATACATTAGTTATAACTCATATAAAAAAAAAAAAAATCAACTTCACAAGAATTATAGCGGTTGAAGTTGTAAACATAAACCCAAAGTATAATCTACACTGGGTTTGTTTAAATATTACAGATGATGGGTGAAATCAGCTGTCATATTATATGTTCCTCACGTACGCACGTATGTATGTACTTACGGACGTAAACTCGCTTTTATATATGAGTTGACTACATCTTTATGTAACATAGATATATATTTATTAGCGAATTTACATAGGAAAGATGAGGTATTGCAATTACCCTAATGGTAAGACCTAAGGTCCGTAGTAATCAATGAGCACCGATCATGGTCCTCAGAACACGTTTTGGGTTGTCATTAAAATTGTATATTTGTGTTCGCACTCTAACGGCCGGATTTAAAGTCCAATTTGGTCCAAATTCGGTACACACGTTGGTTATCTAAGTCATTCGTACTTGGAGTTAGTTAGCCAAAAAAATCCAACAAACGTAAGTACGTTTTTCAACTGGAAATAAATGCTTTTCGAGATTTTTCGTTCAATAATGAAACTGTTTTAGGGTTTATCTGAAAAAATAAATGTAGGATATGATTCTGCACATTTTGTTTTGTTCGCTTCGTTCCCCCAAAATCGACCAAACAGTGAGACACCATACAAGTACCGTTGAAATCCACGTGGGGTCATCTACTGAGCCGAGTTTGTACGCTGCGAGCGAAGCGAATCAGTCCATAAGACGATGCCAAAAAGTCGAGGTGGAACGAAGCAGCGCGTGAGTCGAAGCTGAAGGCTTCGGTACAAACATATTCTACTAATATATACAGCACAGCAAGCAGCAGTTTAGCGCCTTCGTGAGTAGACCAATTTCCCAAATTGTTGGTTGAAACCCTAAAACATATACATTTAATTTTGGAAATTCGCTAAACTTACGTCAGTGATTCAGCTGAGTGCACAAATGATTTTGTACTTTTTAATCCCCTTTAAAAAAGTTGTATCGCTTTATTATATAAACAAGTTTTTCTTACTTATTCTTCTCGTAATAATTATAAAGTAATAAGAATAGAACAAATACGTAACCAACAAAGCGACAACTGCCATGGGAAGCAACAAAGCGAACACTGCCAAGGGAACCAACAAAGCAACCACTGCCAAGGGAACCAACAAAGCGACCACTTCCAAGGGAACGATCAAAGCGACCACTGCCAAGGGAACCAAGAAAGCGAACACTGCCAAGGGAACCAACAAAGCTACCACTGCCAAGGGGACCAACA